>JAHWFP010026132.1:30055-75551 GCA_023313725.1 Lithobius niger
AGGATGGAGAAGGATCTAATCAGGTTAATTTTACAAGGAATGTAGGAAGAGGAGCCCATCAGGTAAATTTTGGAACGGATGTGGAAGAAGGTTATCAGGTTCAACTACTCTTTCTGAGGGTTTTTTTTCCGAATAGCTCGGCTCACAGAGGTCTCACGGACTTGTGGTTGGGCAAGACATGGTAAATCCCTGCAGCTGAAGCGCTACTGAGGAAAGGGAAGAAATTTTATTCAATTTTAATTGTAACTTCTAATTTTTGTACAGTAGTTCATATCTGTGTCGCATTGAAGTAGTAACAAATAATACAATTAATAACTGTCTAACAAGGCTACAGTGTCATACCTAGATACTGTAATTTTTGTGTCCGTTTCCTGCATGATATGCTTGATGGTGTTACCACTTTTTCCAATAATTCTACCAATGAGGTTATTGTGGGCAAGGATTTTTAAAGGAATTTCTCTGAAAAAAATGTCAAAACAAAATAAGTCAAACTGCACTGAAAGGTGTACTGCAAAAAAAGTAATCTTTGTCCATTGCCACACCCTATAAACTCCACCTATTTCTATTTGTCCAAGGAGATAAAAAGTTCTTATTTAAGTTTACGAAAAGTGGTAGTTAAGAACGTACGTGCTATGATCCTTTAAATATCCCGCAAAGATGGTTAACATAACGTACGTCATTACTATTAATATTGGTAGGCATTTTTATTAAATTTGGTGTACGTTTTTCAAAGACCGCATCCTCCCTGGACACAGTCAATTTTATGGGGGAAAAAAGGAGGAGGGCATCAACAAGACTTATCAGCGTCCTAAAACTAAGTGAAACTGGAAGCTTTAGTTTCGATATACTCGCCCCTTGTACGACTGTTTCCAATTAAGCTTGGGTAAGTTAACATTTTTCACAGAACCAAGGTGACGTGGCAAGTTTTTCAATAATTAAGCGAAAATTAATAACTTATATTCGGTTATTCGGTTAAAGAAACCCATGCATTCAGCAGAAAACCAGAGCTAAAAAATTACGACGCAATGGCACTTTCAGTTGAAGTTGGTAAAAAAAAAATTGTGTGATACAGCGACGTTAGCCAACAAAGTAGTTCAAACCATGAAACAGAAGCAGCACGTTCTAGAAAATTGTTACATATTTGATCGGGAAAAGCAAACATTGTTGCACCAAGACAGAAAAGTATAGTGAACATGAGTTACTAAGGTCAGAAAACCCTAACTTTATTTTTATATTTTAAACCCCAGAACTGTCCACTTCAAGCAGGCCTCACCGACTCCATTAACATTAGCTATTCTTTCATTTCTCCGCCCGACTGCCAACCAAAAAAAAAAAAAAGTTTTCAACAAAAAATGTTTTCAACAAAACACCCACAAGCTTCAATATCAAGTCAAGGCGATACCCGCAACCCTCAAGTCCATCACAACTGCACTAGCATGCAGTAATTTCCTTGTTGTAGTCACAGCACGTATCCTGCTTGTGGCCGGTAGCTACAAAAATAAAATTTAAACTCTGGCACACAAAACGAAACAACTTACATTTCATGGAATGCTCCAACCCTAATTTGTCAAACTTACCCTTTATTTGTGTTCTGCGCTTCCTGGTACATAACTTCCAGGATCTTCCTGCAAGCATTTGTACAATTTTCAGGCGCTCCATATACCGTGATTGCCTGGAAAGGGGATTGCTGAGCACATTACTTGTGTCAGAGAGGTAAGTTCATAATATTCTGTTGAAGATACAACTCGCACGCAAGCTGTTCTTCGACAGAAATGGAAAGCACAAGTCATATAACCAAAACCGAACATTGGTAGGAAATATACGAGGATATTTACCTCTCCAAACGTTTTGGTTACAACACTATTTGCGAATTCGCTGTTGCCAACTACATTAAACAGCTACTACGGAAAAGAAAAATTATGTATAACAAAACGTTAATCAACATTATCACAGTACTGCAATAATTAAAACTGAATTTTTAAGATAAAAATAGTTTCTGCTTATCCAAAAATACTTACTTTTAAATTCTAGCTTATTTAATGCTCAACGCCCAAATAATAAAGAAAAATTTGCATAACCAGGCTCCCCAGCATTGTTGAGAGGTGGTGGGTATGCAAGAGTATTCATTTCAAGTTAGTATATTAGGATAGCAAAAACTAATTTCATCTTTAAAATACAGTTTTTGCTATCAAAATAAAATTCTACCAAACTTTGTCCAAAAGGAGGCGGGTCAGTTGAACACGCCTGAACTTTTTAACCTTACGCACTTGCCAGATCAAATTTCTTTCCCAGACTTGTGGCAATTGACACGCTCTCTGGCCAATGAAGTGTAAAATTAGTTTAACTAACCCAAAATACTCACCATTTGTTTACGCCATTTTACCCATCAAATAAGCTATCATCCAAAAATTCCTAAAAGAATCAACCTCCAACTCTTTGTGCTCGTCACCACCAGGTGGCGCCACGTGCCGGTAGGCATGCAACCCACGACAAACCGCAACTTTCATTTTATACCTTCAACTGTGAGTGTTTGCAGTCCGTGAGTTCTCAGTGGGAGTCCACGTTTGCACGCCAGTTTTCTAAGCCTATCCACTGGACCATGACGATTCCTCAGACTGGGTGGTGTCTTTACCCTCTTGAATCCCCACCGGATTGGGGTGGTGGGTGTGTTTCCATGACTTCTTTGGGAGGTTTTGGGTTGCCTATCATAATTTTGGATTTTATTGCAGAATATCCACTTGAAACGGCCTTGGCTTCCCCAAGTAACATGATGGTAAGCTGCTTCCAAGAAGAACCGCAGTCTCTCAGGTCCTGGACCCTTTGAGAGATTCCCCTATCCACAATTGGGTCGGGAGCTTACTTAAGCACACGGGATAGTGATCACGGCGTGACCTCGAGATGAGTGACTCGGTCGCCTGGAAAAGGTAGCAGCTGAGAACCAGAGATGAATATGCCTCCTCAGGGCAGAAACACATTGCACAGAACTTGAGGTAGCAAAATGTTACGCTTTTCCCGTGCATGGAGCGATGGAACTACTTCCCGTCTTTTGCTAAAGCTGACACTTTGGCCATTACTTTGCACTTTGTTCACTTTGCTCCGCGGCCGTCACCGGAGATAAGAGGAAGACGGTCTTGTGGGTCAGGAGGGCTGTAAGGATGAGCCAAGATTGAAGAACCCGAGAGTAGCAGTGACAAAGTAAGTTTTACAGGGTAACAGCTGCACCTCAAATGTTGAGAGCCGAGCGATAGTTGTCGCCCGACGACAATAGCGAATGCAATCGGAAAGGGAACGCGATTGCGACTGGGGGAATGTGCCGGCCACAGTACGAATTCCTGGGTGTGAAGCAGCCATCATGAATGGTACAGAGCCGTTCAAAACTCCTCGACTCGGGAACTTTGAATGCCGGGGAACAAGTCCTGCCCAGCCATCACAAGCCCCATATACAGGGAGTCTATAGCTCAAAGCCAACAAAGTTGACTTAAGATTTTACCCTATTCACAGCTTTCGTATCGGAGAGCAATCTACGATCATTAGTGTCCCGCAACTATGATTAGTGATCGAGAATGAAGACACTTGAGTATTGTCGAAAATTGGCGGAATTGTGTGTTGAATTCCGGACTTTACGAGATATAGTGTGTTTCTTCGTATATTTTTTCCTGTAGAGATAATGAACTCTCACAATAGCGGTAACAGCTCTTTACGGAGGTTCAACATCACTGCATTCATCGCAATTCACTGCCTTTAGACTTCAAATGAGATTCCATATAATTATGATGCGAAATCTTTACATTATCATCTGATCCAAAAGAAGAAACAACGAACATTTCAACTAATTCTATGACGGTGTCGAATGAGGATCGACTCCGAACACAGATCAGCATGGCGATTTAAGAAATGTAAAACCCTATATGTCTACAACATTGCAGAGGTCATGTGATGGTCACTATTGGCCAAAACATGCAAGTAACGGGTGCCAACACAAAATGGGTGCTTAAGCTCAGCTGACTGTTTTGGATTATATATTAAGTTGCTTCATTTCTTATGTTTTTTTTTATTACTTATGTTTTTTTTTATTATTTCTAAATTTCTTAAAATCAAAGTCTAAAAATATCTTGCAATCAAAGTATCCTTGAAAGGCAACTATCGTGTAGTCAAAAGAGTAAGCATGGGCACCTACCCGAAGATGTAATGATCGTAGGGCTACTCGATTCTTTTCTTTTCAGACTTATTAGCCGGCAAGTCAGAAATCGTCTACTTCGTCAATATTTCCAAACAAAGTAGGTACTATCACATTAGGCTTCATAATCCCTAGCGGATCCTACAAATTTTGACAACACTTTAAGGATCGATTAGACTTAAATCTCTACGTACAACCTGCCCAAAATGACCTTACTTTATGAGGTTCAGAACTACGCACATCTGCATAGGTCTTGCTTTGTCAGAGTGCTTTTTTAAGTTTGCCGATCGCACGACATCTCCGTGTGTTGACAAATTCTGCCGAGCCAAGTGTGGAATTCGCACAATCTGCAGACAGAGTGGCGATCAACCGATGTTTTACGATGTTTTGCAAACTTTAATTCCTGAATCAGACATCTTGTAAAAATTGACTTCAATACTACTAAAACTCAAACTTGTTTTGAGTATTAGGAACACAAACACACAAAATGAAAAGTGACACGGAGCACTGTTGGGATACCACCAATGATGGGGAGCACGGTGGGCACATTTTCTTTATCATTGGGCATTGAGCATTAAATTAACAAATTTAATCTAGAATCTAAACATCAGTATTTTGAGGATAGTAAAACATATCTTGGTACTTGTACAATACGAACGATGGATTCAGTGTATTTAGAAAAAAAAATATCAGCAGCCTATTTGAAGTTCCTATTAATTAATGCAGAAACTAATCAAAACCAATTTTACTAATAATTTTTAAAGCCCTACCCAAAAATGAAACCAAACGCTCAAAGGAACACAGAAATCCAAATAACTTAACGATGGAAAACTGGTCCACAACTTACACCAAATTTTAAAAATATATTGTGCAACTACAGAATTAGGATGTCTGTAACCGCTTTTATCACTGAACCAGGGAGAGCACAATATGAAGTGCTGACAATTTTCAGAACAAATAGCACATGTAGTTAAGTTTGTAACATGATTATTTTGGTGAACAGTAACAATTTGAACTCTTTAACTCGATCAACGTGATCACACGCCAGAATAATTTACTTCCCATTTCTATTAAAATTTATGAAGGCTGTTCTGTTAGTCACCAATATTGGTATTGGAATCTATACTGCAGCATCAGATTAGTTTAAATAGCAGTATCGGTCTAGGCATGTGCGAAAATCAAAACTTTTGATTAGATTTCGATTTTAGCCAAGGTTCAAAATTCATTTTAGTTTAGTTAACACAATCTACGGCTGTGCCATTACCAGGAGAGTTAGCATCGTCTAAGTACATGAACTGTATTGTTGACATTGTTTCTGTCAAAATTAAAGGCCACACATAGCTCTTAATTCATAATTTCTTTTTTACACTAAAACCACAAAACGAATTAATTATGTTAGAATGTCAGTTTAAAAAAAAAGGTGATTACACGGCTCACACTTTTTTAAAACTGAACACTCCGACGAAGGTGAACACTATTCACTGAAAATTCTGTGAACATTTTTACAAAGTTTGTTGTTTCATTGTTTGTGGTTTTAGCGTAAAAAAGAATTTATGTCCTTCAAAAACCACTATAATCGCCACTTGCCAGTTTTGAAAAGTTTTAATTCACTATTTTTTTTCGTAAATCTCCATCAAACTTTCTAAGCCTACCGCAAAAAAAAAAATTACCTTTGAACATTACTTCATTTGGTAGGTATCGAGTTTCACTAAGGTATCTCAAATTCACCGACGTAAACAACTGCTGTAATCACTATCTGCAATGCCTTGTCTAAGCCAAATTTCTAGAACTAGGTTCAGTAAACTTATTCATACTGCCCGTCTAAGCCTTCTTCCTTTGACAAACGGTTAAGGGATAACTTTCGCCGTAGGGCAACGGTGGAAGACAAAATACCACCTCCAAAATAGTGTGCCGTATGGCATCTCGCTCTCAAGCAATACGATTTGAAGCTAGTTTGTCCTAACCCAGGGGCAAATTGGATTATTGAATTTGGATCTCCATCGACAATACCTGGATCACATTAAGGAGAGGGGGTATTACGCCTATCTCGATTTAAACGTGATCTGATCACTGGAATAAGTTTTTAAAAAGGCTTACACACAGCATAACTCACCAGAAGCATGCTCAAACACCAGGAATGATTTAAATAATAACCATTACGTAATTTTTTTTAACGATTTACTTTTTGCATTTATCTATTTTTAAATATTGTTATTTATACAAACTAAACATAATTTAAATGCATTTTTGGAAAAAAGAGGAAGCTTTGATACATAATAGACACCAAACAGAACTAACGGATAATAAAAAAAATTTTACATTAATTTTGTCGTTATTTCGTAGGATTAATTGATAATTACTTTTCAAATTAATTTTGCAGTTAGTATCAGACAAAAATCCCAAAACTTGTGTGCAAGGGCAAGGGCAAAGGCTTGCTGAGGATACTCTTATAAGTTTATTTATTGCTGAACGGTCCGTTTTTCCATACTGCATTGTTAGTTTAGATTGGTAACAGAATGGAACAGACATAGTATCACACATACCAATATCGAATTGGACCACGTAAACGAAACTGGTTATCGAACTGGTACTGGGAAAATTGGTCCCAGCATAGCCTTAATTATAAAAAAAGAAATTTTTTTTTTCCGAAGAACCAAAGACTTTCATTATTAGAGGATTAAGAGTTAACTTTTTGGGAGTTTCTCGCCTAGGTCCGATTCTTTCATGAATATTACAAAATTCATGCCACAAACTTAGGTTTAAATCAAAATCATCGATTTAATTTCGCACAGGCCTATCGGTCACAATGTTTCTGCTAGCGTCATGAAAAAATGACAGTTTTGACAATACAATATAATGGTTTATGACCTGGTTATAATTTCACGTCTGTAGCTTAAAAGTTATTTCGAAAAATAAAAACAGTGAACGGGTTATCAACTCGTAAAACCAAACAAACCCAAGTTGTACAAAACTTGGCTTCTGTCAACTTCACTGTACGCCCATACTGTTTATTAGTTTGCACCGATACAGATACTGGATCGGTTGGCTGCTGACATTTGCGGTATCATTATCGGATCGGTAACTTTCACCGAAATATCAATAACTGGAACCTTTCGCGATTACGACATGCGGTTCGAGGCGTTTTGCTCAGCAAATAACCGAGTATCTTCCCAACTATGTTCTGTTGGTTACTAAAAAATCTTTTTTTATTTTAAGAATTATTGGAATTTTGCAGAAAACTACACCGTTGATGACAAATTGGGGATCAAATTTTGGATATTGGTATCAGCAAAATTTTCAAAACCAGTTCGGTATCGGTAAAGTTGGTTATCAGTGCAGCCTTACTGTTTATGTTCACATTTAAAGTTATTGTTAGGCACATAGTACAAAAGCTGAACCTGATATTCAACCCCTGGTACAATTTAGCAACACCGAATTTGTGTATACATGAAGAAACAAAATGCAGCAACAAACAAATTCAAAATTAGCGCTACCTTTTCTAATGATCCGGCGTTATCCTTTCGATGTACGTCAACCCTAGAAAGAAAGAAAACAACGTTAGCCTATAAAAATATTTCTATGACAGAAAATGCCCCTTTTTTTTTATTTAATGAAAATAATCAGGCTTGAAACATTTTTTTACGATGCCAAAACGTAAGTGTGGGTAAGAGACCTACATGTGACAGTACTCCGTATAAATTTTCCTCAGTTGTGCACAATGAAAGGTTTTCTCCTAGAACAGTACGTAGTTCTACATGAAAGTTTCGTAGAAAATGGAATCAGTCAGGGAATTTTGTACAATTCTGTCTGGCATGGGTTGTTTCAATTAATTCTAACGGGGAAAAAATGTTTACCGCGTAAAAATGAGCCAGGTTAAGATTCTTTTCTTTGGCAGATGAGCATTAAATAAACTACTTTGAACTAAAATTTAAAGCATAGCATTCGACTTTATAAAGTTAAGACCAAAATACATACAATTTCAGAAAAAAAACTGGGAACGTCAAAAGATGAGAATGTAAACAACCGTTTTTAAGAGTAGTAGTGCCTGATGCGGACAGACGTTCCCAGTCTGTCGAAAATTCGCAAGGAATACTGGTAAGGTATCATTTTTCTGAAATTGTACGTATTTTGGTCCTGAACTTTATGAAGCGAGATGGATTTCAGAGTAAAAACCGCTACGGAATTTTCAATTAGCATTTTGAGGATTGTACAAATAAGGTGGTTATAAATCTTACAATAAAAACTAATTAGTTATAAAAAGACTAAAATTACAGGGCCTCAACCTGGTTAATTTTAGTTTTTATTGCCTAATCGAAAACATACATTACCTTTCAACCCTGCCCGGCTCGTACTGGTACAGCGCATGCGCGGGCTTGGGTCAGCTTATATAAGCAGCATCATTTCTCCACTTTCCAGAACCTAGTGCATGGAGGGGAGGTTGGACGGAAATTATGGTAATATATTTTCGGTTAAGCAATAATAACTAAAATTAACCAGGTTCAGGCCCTGGAATTTTAGTCTTTTTATAGCTGACGAAAATATACATTACCTTTTATATAGCATACTTTCGTCACCTAGGAGGAGGGTTAGGTTCAAGTCTCCCGCAGTACGAGCCGGCGCCCCCAGGAAAAACTCCAACCAATTTCACCTTTTTATGGAATGCGGAGGAGGATCGACGGAATCGTCAGATTTTGAAGGGACCATCTTGTCACTCACAGGTGAGGTTGGGAAACGCGGTTGCACAACTTTGTCAACAATTGTGTTATTATAATTATTATTTTGTCTATCCGCATGCAGGGGTAAGGAACTTCTCGGGGGTAAGGAATAAAAAAAAAATGGTTCGAAATGGCTTACGTTGTGGGAAGAAAGATGAATGTGAAGATGCAGGTTGCTGAAAGCTGTCTTTGTAACTGGAAACGGCCCAGATGGTGTAGTGGCTCGAGGCTAATGATGGCAGCGGCGTGGAAAAGGTTCGTCGGAACCAGAGGCACAGAACAGAGGAATGGTTTTACAGTCTGATGGGTGGATCATGATGATTGGGATTTGGGATCAAAAAACGGAGATAAGAAGCGAATTTCCACTGTCCTTCCAGGAGGGGGAGACAGTCAAAGTGAGCTTCTCGCTGTCCGAACGTTGGCAACTCTGGAGGTAAATGCTGTTCAGGGAGTGGGTCTTCCGATGAAGATGAATCAGACATGATGGGCATAGAGTGAATCGAGTGGCGGTCGTGTGGACGCGGGACTTTCAAACGCACAGGAAGTGACGTGCTGGTTCTCAGTGGCGACACCTGTCAGCAGAGGCAGCTCGTAAGAGTGGAGGAAGCAGACCGAGGCGAGAGCCAGGAAAGAGGTGTAGGGAACCAACTTTGAGTATACAAATAAGACGGTTCCGTCTGAAGGTAAGGGTAGATCCTCTTCACAGACTAAATGCTTCTGGACGGCAGCTGGAGGAGATGGATCGATGTCCGAGTAGTAGGAAGGATCGCTAGTGGCAATCCAAAGGAGGGTTGTCTGGAACACAAAAGGTTCGTCGAAAGGTCGGAAAAGGAACCGGTAAATGAAGGGATCGTGGCGGAATGAGGACCGGTGAAGGGACGGCAGACGCCCCCCAACGGAATCGTTGATATTGGAGAAGGAAGAAGTGGTGTAGGAGGCGAAGCTGGGCAAAGATGGAATCGGAAGGCGTGGGATCGCAGTGGACCCAAAGCGTCGAAATGCTCCCCTACCAAGTTCCAGGGGAAAGTTAAAAAGAAGCTCAGGGAACATCGGTGATGGAGGTTAGCGAGGTTGCCGATAAAGAAAGGACCAGGTTGTGGGAAGGCGGCCCGAACGGCAGCTGGTATCTGCTGGGAAATATAAGTACGACGGATCGAGGAACCCGCAGTGTCCTGTGATTGTCCAAAAGGTAACTGAAAATCATCAGTACGATTGTAAGGCTCGGCGAGGTTTCCAGTTGGTGGATGCGGAACCGGATGGTCACCAACCCCCGTAATGACAGAGGCGGCGTGCTGGTTTGAGGAATCGATGTCCACATGAAAGGCAGCCTCTGTGTCTGTTGTTCATAAATGAGGAACTGAGGGATCAACTGAGGCTAAAACAGCTGTTGGAACTAACTATGTGTTATCTGCCGAAGCAACGGTACGCGTATTGTTGACGAGCGGATCATGCAGAAGTCATGAGAGACAACCATCTGGCTCGTGTCTCCGAAAGGAGAATCAAGGAATCAAATGAAGTCATAACAGCAGGTGGGTCCGAATATCCCATCCGCAGTAGCGACGGTACGCGGATCGATGACGAGCGGTTAGTGCGGAGGTGGCGTGTCCGAAGCGGAGCGGGGATTGTGCTCAGGGCGTCCACGCGTCGTGAGCGCCCTAGGAGAAATGATCCTGACAGGCTGCTGCGCAGAGCTTATGTAAGCTAGCCCAAGCCCGCGCACGAGCTGTACCAGTACGAGCCCGGCAGGGAAGACAACTTTTAATCTTCTAGGGGAACAAAGTGCTCAAAAGGGGCAACTGCTATAAAAAAGGTAATTAATATTTTCGTCGGCTATAAAAACAGCAATTTTATTTTATGTTAATTGTGCATGCGACCCAGAATCGCTTTTGCATGTTAGAAATGATATTCCACACACATTAATGCAACTTAGCATTTATTTGTAGCCTAATATCGCGTTCCTGCAAGATCACACACAATAAATTCAAGCACTTTCAAAAGCCTTCTTCCAAAAACCAATACAATCTTTATTAGGACCTTATTAATCAACAAACATGCTAAATAAAGCTGCACATCTTCAAATAGGACCAAGTTTTACTGGGGGAATGCCAACATCTCACCTAATATCAATTAGCCCATGTTGTTCATGTATTAATAACAGTTCACGGGAAACAAAGCTGGAGGGAAAAAAATTTTTGTGTTTTTTTCTTTCCTGAGTCATTGTTAAGGTTATGTCAGTTGCCAAGGTTCCAGCAGACACGGTAAGAAGTATCACCACGAACAATCCACCCCCCTTTGGCTTTTCTTCCACGACCTTTCTTCCATTGGCTTTCATTCGCAGATTTTTTCTCGATTCGTTTTAATAGCTTAGAATACAACTGATGAAAACACATGGAGCAACAGAATTTAAAAACCCCATGAGCAGTTATTCAAAAATTACCACACGAAGTCCCCCTGAAAACGAATCTTGGAACTTGTACAATATGAACGACGGATGAATATCATCTCCTGTATTCGGTTTGTTTAGAGAAAAAAAAAATCAGCTGCTTATTGAAGTTTCTATTAATGAATGCAGAAATTAACCAAAACATTAAAATACCAGGCCCACCAGGTTGGTTTGAGCTGAACAGCTGAAGTACACTATGACAGAGGAGACGAACGGCAACCATACTAGGAGATAGGCCCAAGTTAAGAACTCGCGTGTTTTGTCGGGATTGTTTTAAGAGAAAGGCCAACCACCTATCGGGGCATCTTGTTCGTCTACCAACTTAGCTATTTAATTGCTCTTTTGGAAAAAGCCTGAGTTGGTAGACGAACAAGATGCCACGATAGGTGGTTGGTTGGTGGTGGTGGATAGTGTATACGTTTGCGTGGTAACGCAAGATACAGTGTGGACCCAGCTCCTCAGTTTAAAGAGTAATGGAAGAGAAGGGAAGCGAACCGATTTGTGGAAGGGCCTGGAAACCAGGGCTATGGCCTTCACTTGACTGAGGCATATGGCACAGGGTAAATGCAGTGAAACATAGTTTGAGCATTGATCGATCCCCAAGGACAAAACGTGGGGGTGTCGTTGAATTGCCAGTTGCTGTAAGAGCTAAGGCCGTTAAAAAGGGACTGCAGACAACCAGGAATGCATCACATCTTTCACAAGGCGTTGGGACGGAATGGGGTATGAACTAGGACCTAGACGTTTCAGGGAGGTATGCTGTAACGACGGGGCTGGATGTTGGAAGGATCATTGAAACCGTGGTGGTATAGGAGATTCCAGAGACATCGCGTCGTGGGAAGAGAGCCGAACCATGGTTGGCAATACCCGGAACCAGAAGGGACCTGACCGCCCTGGGTTATGGTAGGAGAACGGCCATATAAGGTATGGTGGGTTTTAGATTTGGCTCAATGTTGTGCCAGGGTGGGGTCTGTGGTAACGGTGGAGCCAGCGGAATTTTCGTTCAAAAGGATAGTTCAGACTTGGAAGTGGGTGACGCATCGAAGATGGTCTACTTCCGTAGCCAGTGTTTGGAAGCCCGAAGAAAGTCCACAGTGGAAGAGAAGGCCGTATTCATCTCCTGAAGATTGGAACAGTGCGCAGAAAAAGAGCGCACTGTAGCTAAGAGTGAGGAGTGTTTATATCCAGATGGACCAGGTGGTCTGGATAGAGTTCCAGCCCGCATATAATCATGGCTCATAATGCTTCGGATGAATGAAAAGGGCACCAGACGAAAGGAAAGCACCACAGACCTTGTGTGAGGCTCAGTCAGAAGTTGTCGTAGTGTTCTGCTGACCATGGTCGGTCGCGGGGAGGAGGGTTGCACTTGGAGCAGTGACGAACAGAGGAGCACTTTCCGTAACACGCGGAATGGTTGAAGTGCCACGCATGGACTCACAGTTTTTAGTGGGCAACCAAACGGTCCGCTTAAACTTTCGTCGGTTGGTGGATGGCTAAAAAGGCATGACACTATAAGGGGAAGAAGCCTTAGTCGGCAGATCGGTTGCTGGTGGCCGGAGAGGAGACCTACGAGATGCTGGTCCTGACTGAGGAGGAGAGGTCGTCCCAACCGCAGCCTCCTTCTTGCGTTTGGGCACCTTTCATGTGGGAGAACCAGCAATGGCTGGCTGCTTTCTTAGCAATACGATTTAAGCAGTCATGCCCTATATATTCTTGTAGGTAGCACCACTAAAGATTCCTGAAAGGCACTCACCGGTGAAAGAAGAGTTTTATTGCTAGGGACTGTAGTTCTCTAAGGTGAGGGTCGAATTTGGTGTTGGAATGTAGTAGGATAGACACACTGTCCCAAGCAATGGAGTGCTGCGTTTTCCGATGGTGTTGGCGTCTCAAACTATTTTACAAAACACCACTGTAGACCTATGCATCGGCACAGACCAAGTTTCACCGTTTCACATAAACGCTTCAGTGTTAAAATTAACGCTTAACACTGGCACATCCAGCCTGGATAAGGGGACGGCACTATCAAATTTATGAGTTAATTAAACTGTGTTTTTAAATCGTACCTTTCCATGTTATATATAGTATTAAAACGTGCAGTGTGCCAATGCGTCGCTTTGGAACACAGCCATTGTACTATTTATCTATCACAAATTTAATTGCACTCTCCAGTTCTAGTTATTTAGGTGCCAATTTTAGCTATTATCAACCAGTACCACACAATCTCTAAATCTTTTGAAAAATCTAAGTTCATTGATAATTCTATAGAGCACTTAATTTCATTGCCAAATGAAAGAATTTCCTACTCACCACAAATCTGGAGCACACGAATTGTAGTTGCAGATACAATTATCAAGCTAGATTTTAAAATTAAAATGTCTAAGCATCCGCTCGTCGTCATCTGTGATGTATTCTGTTGTGTTAAAATACATTGTGGATCATTTCTCTCCTCGGCGTGTGGAACTTGCATAGTACATCTCATCTGACAACAAGTTTGCGACTTGTTTCACCTATATAAATTGCACTGCAATCTTGGCACGGTATTTTGTTTGGTACACTACTTTGTTTAGTCACTGTAGTGGGGAGGAGTTGGATTTTCTGTCGTTCCAATTTTGTCACTCTGGTCACTTTCATCACTATCTTAGGTGGGTGGGGGGAAGGGGGCTGGGAGGTTTCTTCCGGTTTTTTTTTTTGTTTTTTTTTTTGGAGCGAGTTGGGTAACAGTGTTATGGTCGTGGTGGCGGGGATTGGGGGGTGGGAGTGGTGGTGGTGGAGGCAGCAGAGGTGGAGAACCATGCATTTCTCTCCTCTTAGGTCTGAAGAAGTTTTTGAGATTGGGAGGGTACTGGAGTCCTACAATCTACTCCTTGTCTGCTGAGTATCTTATGGATTTCGTCATTTTTTCCTGATAGATAGGTGATAGACCGGTTTATCTTGGGCGACCGTCGATCCTTTTTGATGTTTACCTCGATTTATGTTTTGTTTTGCTCCCTTGGCGTGTACGTTGATGAGGCTGAGTGGATAGTCTCTCTTTTTGAAGGTGGTTGTTGCACATCACTCAAGAACTTCAATGCTTTCCTTTTAAGTTTATTGCTGAGCAGTGCCCTTAAGTCAGAATCGTGGATGTCCCGATTTGTAGTGTAGGCCTCTTCCTGTGGGCTGGGTTTTTAAAGAATTCAACATCGAGGAAAGGCAGGTGACCTTTATCTTGATCGTGTGTAAAACCGAAGAGCTGTTCCACTCATTAAATACTCTTAAGTATTGCATTGTGATCCTCTCTTTGGGGTGGATCAGTGATCCTCATCAATATATTTCTACCATATAGGCGTGTCAGGGAACAGGTCAACTACTTTCTAATCCAGGAATTGGAGAACCAGCTAAGCTAAGGGAGTACCCCATTGGTGTCCCTTTTATCTGCCAGTAAGCTACATCTTTGAATGTCACGTAGATGGTGGATAAGACTGTTTTAAGCAGTTCTTGGTCAAGTTTTCTATCCTTCCTGGAAATGTACATTTTCTCTGTTGATTTGTCAAACATTTGTAAGATGACGGAGTGGGGGATACTGGGAAAGAGGGCTGTCGTGATGTTTGATGTTCTAATGGTGTCAAGTAGTTCTTCCGTGTTTTTAAGGGAGAGCTTACCCCAGATGTATCTGCCCAGTCACACTGTGAGCAGCCATCTACAGGCTGAATCGGGACATTCTTAGCAGACGTTATCAAGCACAGGAGGAAAGTATTTTATGGGGTTTGATTTGTCCGAAAAAAGTGGGCAGTGTAGCGGTTCCACGTGGCTCGATTTTGGAAGCTTCATCTTTGTCAAGCAGTACTTTTTCTGCCATTCCTTGAAGTTTAGCAACAATACTGTTCGAAACATAATTTCCTAGTTTGTAATTTATTTTCTCAGAAATTACCAATTGTTATTATTTTGTCTTCCATCCTCTTGTTGTAATCATCTCTTTTTGTCTCATTTGTTTTTTCTGTGTAGCAAACATGTATGGATGGGTCGTCTCGCAAGTTGCGAAATGCTACCTGACCAGAGTGGCAATTTATACAAGTCGCAAACTTGATGTCGGATTAGATGAACATATAGGGACCACATGCCGAGGAGAGAAACTCAAAGGAATTGCATCAAAAAACAACACTCCATTGCTTCGGACAAAAACGTCCATCCTACTACATTCTAACACCAAATTCGACCCACACCTTAGAACACTGGAGTCCTTAGCAATAAAACACTTCTCTCACCGGAGTGCCCCTCATGAATCTTACTGGTAGGTGCTACCTACAACAATATAGAAATGTTGGTACATCCCATCATGGCCGCTAAACTCGAACGGCAGTGGAACATCCAGGAAGAAATACAAATCAGTGGTCGGCCCTGACAACGCAACGAAATGTAATCTTTAACTTTCAACGCATCCTTGAAGATTTTTGAGGAAGAACGAACTTTTCTCCAAAAATTTAAACACGACAGTGATGTGTTCTACAAGATGAGTAAAGTGAAAATAAAAACGTGTTACTAGTTTTCACGTTTCATCACGAGTTCGATATTCCACCATTATCGCCGATTACTGGTTTATCTAAACAAATCGCGGCACACTTAGGTTTACACAATTGGAAAATCTCGCCGCTACCACTGATCTACACATGTAGTAACTTGAAATCCAGTCCAGTTTTGGTTTGTTAGATAGTGGTAGATCAAGTGGTAGCGACAGGATTTTTAATTGTCTAACAGCAACTATGCTCCGAAAATGTAAACTTTAAACAGGTTTGTGCATCCTTGGGCTCTGAAAAAAGTAAACGAGGGAATGCAATAACCGTCCAGTACACTATTGCAAGCCTTCACCAAAAAATTTGCCTACTTTCCGTTTTGTTCTTTGTTGTGTATTTAAGCATCTTAAGATGGTGTCACGGAAACAATTTTCTCCCACTACTAAGTACTAATTACAATAAGCTTGCCATTTTGTAGTGACCAGCTTCCAACCCTTTTTCTAAGAGTAAGCATCTAACAAAACATATTTACTTGTTCCCCTAATGGAGAATACTCTATTTAATATTGAAATAATCTTTACCTTGCCCTCGTTTGTTGTGTTATTTGTCGAATAGTTCCCCCCTGACGGCCTATTATGGCACCCACCATTTCACTTAGGACCAAAATCCTGAAACAAGAACAATTATTTGATTAAAGACAGTGAAAACAAAATAGGTAAAAGAAACAAGAAAGGAGACTTACATTCTTAGTCACTATAACAGCGCTACTTGCACCACAATTACGCAATTAAAAACATTACCTTCACAAATAATAGCTACCGACAACAAAATTCTTTAACCTGGATAGCCAACCAGCTACAGTGGACATCGTTAGATTTTCTAATTTAAACATTTTTTTACAATTTTTCCTACGAGTTCTAGTTGATTTAATGCTACATTTTGAATCCCCAACTATTTAAAAAAAGCAGCTAGTTCCTTCCAGATAAGATCAACAAGTTTGTACGCAACGTATTTTTTCATCAAGAAACTTTTCCCCCATCCATGAAATTCAATCTACCAAGTTTCGACTGTAATTGTAATGTTTAATCAAGAATAATGTTTAATAGAATTTTGACAAAGTAGCTGCAGGTAGTTTTAGATTTTAGGTTACTTGTATATTCGCTAACCACCCAAACAAACTTTTTTTTTAGTTTAAAACTAAATATGACATATCTCCTGAATACCTTATGTAGATCTATCAAAATGTTCAAACAATAAATCTAACTGTTACCCAGCAACTGGAAAGTATGACAGGCATGTACCACAGAAGTGCATTCTTTACCAGAAAGAATGAGAATTGTCACTACACCAATATTATTGACGGTAGGGCTGCACATCCTCCTGCATCCAGAGGTTCTAACCGTTTATGAGGCAGAACACTTTTTCAACTATGAAAATTGCACACTGCGCAGACCTCCACCAGCCACCCTCTGAACCCAGCAATAAAAACCTTCGTTTAAAGTCACCTTTCTTAACATGATTTACACGTACAAATAAACATATGACTTGCAGGTTTTAGTTCAAATTTTTTTTTTCCATTCGGTGGAACAAAATACTGCTGCTAACACTTTGGAAAGAAGTGAAGTGATTGCTTAAAGGCCGGTTGCCACCAAATTAGCATTGCAGCATCTTGGCTTATCGAGTTCTCTCTCACAGGAAACAAAGGACTGCACATAGCAAAACTTTTAAAGTCAACAAACAAGCCACGTGATTCCTAAATTATTGCGTAAAAATTTGGTAAGCCCTCGTGCACCTGGAAACAAGCTATAAGTTAATAATACTGATGTCACTAGATGGCGCCATGAAAAAATATAAAGAAAATACCCTGGCACCATCTAGTGACACTAATATCGTTAATCTTTATAGCTTGTTTTCAGGTGCACAAGGGCGTATCACATTTTTACTCAATAATTAAGAAGTCACATAGCTTGTTTGTTGTTGTTGTTTGGGCTTACCAAATTTTTACGCAATAATTTAGGAATCACGTGGCTTGTTTGTTGAGTTTAAAAGTTTTGCTTTGTGCATTACTTTGCTTCCTGCGAGAGAAAACTCGATACGCCGAGATGTTACAATGCTAATTTGGTGGTAACCGGCCTTTAATGAAGACTCAGGGAAGTTTGCTAGATCACCAAAACACTCAAACTCATTATCAAAATGTCACAACAAATGTCCAATCAAATGCGTAAATTTATTGGCGGGCCTATGAACCGCTAACTCTTTACCGCAGTTCAGAAACGAGGACCCAGATCACACACAACACTTTTAGTCAGTTGTAAACTTCTTTGCATCATGGTCAGCCGACCTTAAGATTTAATTTTGAATTGTTATAGCTTGGGTCAAAGAGAGCTTAGTTACCAGCCCCAAGACATACGAGCTTATTCAATCCAGTTTCATACGTGTACATTAGTGGCCGCCATTAAGTAAACACACCCTTGCGGTTAAGTTTTACCTATCGCCGCATTGTTTGGATAAATTTATATCACCAATTCCCTTTGCTAAGCATAGTTCACTGCTTGCAGGCAGCGTACTAAGCACCGAGAGCATGCCCACAAGTCTGCACGACTTCAGTTTTGTATACACAGGCCTAGGGTACTGGTGGGGCCACTTATCTAAATAGATTGGTTGAGAGGACTTACCGAAAATAGTGTTCACTTTAGAACTGAAGATTTAGCTTAATAGACAATATTGATTGCTATAAATTTATCAATACAGACGCAAGCCTTTTTCCGTTGCCTTTTGGGCTTAAATGTCGGACTACCTGATCAGGAATTGAAATTAACGAGACCAACAGACGGCCGTGTCATTATGGCTTAGAGGTAAGACTTCGGCTTTTGGTTTCACAGGTAGAGGGTTCAATTCGCACTCAGACAGTCCATCATTTAAGTCCATAAGACAATGAAGATAGGTTTGCGTCAGTATTTATCTGTAAACCGGCATTCCAATAGTATGCAAAAGACATCTTCAACAATTAAAAAAACAATACCACAATAGGAGAATACAGTAATAGTTCTTTAAATTGTAGGTGAAATCCGTCGTTCACCTTCCACAGAAACTCAAAGTTCCGCACATCAGGGAAATCAAATGGTGGGGGGGGGGGGGGAAATTAAGACAATGACAAATTTAAATGGTCGCTACATCGTAAGGATAAAAACATTTTCGAAAGCACGCGCTACAGACACCACTGATCTACATCGTGCATTTTATCTGGATTGCTGATTTGTTGTAGAGAATGGCGGCAGTTTATATGGGAGAAACAACGAATATTGCAAGAGTGCCTCAAGGAGCATGTAGGCGACATTGTCAATGGTGAAATGACCAATGCCATTGCACAACATCACCTAAAAACGAAACAAGATATTGCTTGGGACAAGTACAACATTTTGCTTAAATCAAACGCCCACAATGATTTTCACCTTAGAGCCATGAGTGCATGGCCATGAAACATTTGGCCCACAAGCAACTACCCCTCATGAATTTAATGAGACCAGCATATGAACACTTCTAGCAATTTGTCAAGTCGGTCTTAGCGCCTGGACAACAAATGGGCAGTCCAGGTAAAATGCACGGTGTACATCAGTGGTGTCTGCAGCGCATATCTCTTTACAATGTAGCGACCATTTGATTTATCTGGTGCATGGAACTTTCTGAGGACGGTGAACGATGGATTTTCAACAAAAAAACTATTACTGTGTTCTCCTAGTGTGGTATTGTGTTTAATTGTTCAAAATTTATCACTCATTAAGCAGATTAGGCTTTCCGTTACTGGTAGCTTTACTTTCAAAAAATGTTCATCAAGTCGAAGTAAACTGCACTTATTCAGTCAAATATTCGGTCTCTATTTCTTAGTGGCAACTGTATTAAACAATGCCATTTTTACTTGGAAAAATACCTATCACCCATCCTTAGTGAAAGGACGTGGAACACACAGCTGAACTACATCGTAAGGAATGAGGTATTCGAACTACAGTACCCAATTTAATAATTTATAAAAAAAAAAAGCACATTCAAACACTGCACTGTATACTCAGATCTTCAGCTTAAAATTGACCAATACAACTTTTTACCGATTTGATCCCGATACTGTGGAAACTGATTCGTTGCTGGGTAACCTAAAAAAAAATATGACCATGGTTTGCTTACAAATAACTTTTACAACTGGCCATCTATAAGTCCCTAAAGTGATTAGCAAAAAAGATGCAGTGCATAAATAGCAGTTTATAAAGCATGCAGAATTTGAGATGTACCTAGCGAAACTTGAGGTTAGATTTAATGCCATTCTAATTTCTAATAGTGTTAAGTTGGAATGCATATTATTCTACTTTTAACTTCATTTTGGAAAATATGACACTCATTGAATTAATTATTTCATGAACCCTTGCTCTTAAGACACACTTGCAGCTCATAGCATCCAGAACTGTTATGGTCATTCAGGGTTTAGACACTTTACATGTTTCCCAAGAATTGTTACAATAGAACTGACTGAAGGGACGGAAGTGTCATTTTTTCCAAGAGGAGTCAGGCAAGTCAAGATAGTTCACATCGTAGATTTGAATGAAACTTTTGGTGGATGCCTGTATGCGTGGGATGAATATCAAACCACAATTTGGGGCTGAACTTTTAATAGTCCAGGATCACTCAAGGTTTCATGTTCACGGCGCACAGGTAAAAAAAAAAGTGCCGTACTATAAAACGCACTAAGTTCAGGCTGGCCAACACCCTACATCACGACACTGCCAATCAGATTTTACTTTAGAGACCATTCATAAAGTCAGTCAAGCTTTTTTTTTCCATTTTGACTCCCTTCCTCCCCCATGTCACATTTTGTATTCATTCCCCTTGTCACAAGGCCAGTCTCAAAGTTTAAAAGTAAATTGTAAAAACATGAACACGAAAAAAAGTAGCATCTCAGTTGGCATTCTTTTCGGCTATATCTAATGCCCTTGGCAACAGTCTGTATCAATCGGATCAGCAGTGCTTTCGGCCACAATACTGTACAACCTACATGCATATACCCCCCCCCCCCCCCCCCTCGAAGTTCGGCAAATACTGTAGTACAATCTTAACTCAACATCATTGCGAAGGTTTGAGCCCAAGCTCTCTAGAACTAAACCTACGGTATCAAACAGCGATGTCTCCGAGTCAATGCATACTTTAGGAATGCCTTGTTAGAAATGACCAGGTCGTGCTTCAGTTTATGAATGTACTGAGGCTATATTGCTGTTACTTCTGCCATTTCAGACGTACTAGGCACTAACGACATCTTGTATTGCGATGGAAAAACTGATAAGAGAAAACCTTCAATTCAAACATTTTCCTATCTAACATTCAGAATGAGCCCTCCCTCAAATTCCACTTTAATGCAAAGAATGCTGACAGGTTCAAATGGACACAGTTTTACGGTCCCTACTCTCCTGAGCACATCATTTATGTACATTTAAAGAGTATTAAAAAATGTTCTTTACGTACAAAATACTGTTCTTCGTCACGTTTGTGTTTTAAACCACTGTACGCTAGTACTTAGGGCTTACAAATATTTTTTTTACAAAATTTTCTTTTTAAAAATGCTGCTCTCCTTGCACCAAGAGCGTAGAAGCATGCAAAGCATCTCCTTGTATGTAGGTCAAAGGATAACCTCAAAAATGTTGGCACTTTTATTTGCTGCCCATTTTGGGAATTTTTCAACTAGGCTCATTCCCAGGTTACAGTAACAGGTGTTGCTGGAGCTTGAAAAGAGGTAGTAGCTGTAGCAACAGCATGAGTCATGCCTGGACAGGTCTGGCTGCTGCAGGACTAATGACTTTGCAGGCAGTTTGGGAGATTTATCAGGGATGATCTGTTTATCTGTCAAACGTGGACCAGTGTTGCTCAAAACTGATGAAACTTGCAGCACACAGAATGTTACCTAACAATTCAATAAAACAGCAGAAAGTATGAGCAATTCGGTCATTACGCAATAGGCATGGCTTTGCAAGATGCAAGGAAGCCACTAGCCAAAAATTTTCAGAGCATCCTTTAACGCACGAACCCGTAAGAGGTCCTCAAAAAGTCTTTTTGTTAGCTTGCAAGGAGTAATAAATAGCATTCTAAAAATATTCTAACTACATATAAGAAGTTCAAAATACCAGGTACAGCTGGTTGATTTTTCTTTCTATTGCCCTTATGAAAACAAACATTACCTATTATTTAGCATTCTCTCTCTCTCTCCTTGTGCTGTACGCTGTACGCTCCTTGTGCTGTGGTCGTCCGGCACTGTATGAAAACGCAGACAAAGGCCCATTCTTTACCTTCGTTCCTCTTAGTGCCCCAGTGGTAACACAGGGGATGTTTTCATAAGGGCAATAGAAACCAAAATCAACCAGCTGTACCTGGTATTTTGGATTTTCTATGTGCCATGAAAACATGCATTACCTATTGTTCAGCATTCCACTGACTTGTCAAAGGCAGTGGGCACCGCTTGACTGAGCCTAGGGAAGCACGCCGGTCCAAAAAAGAAAATCTTCGCGTAAGGCCAGTAAAAATGACGGTCGACCTGAACTTTTAAGGGGAAGTTGTTAGAGTACTCGCCTTGCGGCCACGAAGGGGCCAATGCAGTACAGTCCGTCCGCCTGGGCCAACATGTCACAGAGATAATGGGACGTGAAGACAGTCGGTTATTTCCAAGAGGCCGCTTCCATGATGTCGGAGATAGGGATGTAGCTGCAATGTGCCCAGGAGGTGGAAATAGCCCGCAACCGTGGGTGGTGACTTGGATACCATGATCGGCACAATCAATATGGACGGCTTTATAGGCATCCACAATGACCGTTTTTATCCACGTAGAAACCATGTGTGCCGAACTTCCTCTGGATGCCGAAGTGAAGGGGATGAAGAGTTGGGAGCACCTGCACCTGGTTTGGATTTCTTCAACTAATAGCGGATAGCTCGGACAGGACAGAGATCGTTCAGGTTAGTTGCCCGTAATTAGAGCTAGGGCCGGAATACAAATGGGGTTGGTCCAGCCTACGGGCTTCTGGCCCGAAGGAGGCTTGCAGTTACCGTGCAGCAATCCTTGTGGAAAAAGCATATGGTGGCAACTGCCGAGTGCTTGAACCTCGCTGCAGTGGAAGTACGCAGCTAGAGAGACCAAAAAGACAGTTTTTCGTGTAAGCTGACTGAGGCGACAAGAGGAAAGGGATTCGTATGGAGCTTCGAGTAAGGCGTTGAGCGCGACTGAAAGGTCCCAGTTTGGAAACAGGCGTCGGACCACCGGTCGTTCTAGTTCAAAGAACCGGAGGAGAGCTGAGATACGGAAGTCGTCCAGTATAAGAAGAGTGTTCTGCCGCACGGAAGACAGTGTTCAGGGCCGAGCGGAGAACCAAGATGGTGGAACCACGGAGAGCCTCCTTGAAGAGGTCGGAGAGGAAATCGAGAACGTGGGCATTGAACCGCGTGGCAAAGAGGTCGAGGTATGGCCGTCCCCAAAGCAGGAAGAGACGTGCAGATGGATGTTTTGAGGGTCCATTCATCTGTCGGAGGAGATCGCCGTGATAGGGAGTCTGCTATCACGTTGCGGCTGCCTGGAATGTGAAGAGGTAACATGGTTATGTTCTGTTGAATACAAAGGGAGAAAATGTCGGAGGTGACACGATGTAGGGAATGAGATCGAGATGAGATCCCCTGGTCGAGAGTCCACAGTTCTTACAAGGTACGGTGTCTTCTGGCATAGGTTTGTAGAGATAACAGTCTGGAATGATGGTTTCAACGACTTTAAGCAGATCTCTGAAAAATCGGGGTCAACCGGAATGGTCTGGTGGGGCATAGCGGGAAGAAGAATCCGATAGGTCAATGGGATGCTGAGCAGGGAGTCGAACCGTAACCGAACCGTAACCCAAAACCGGTAAAAACCATTTGAAATTGACGAACCGAAACCGTAACCGAACCGAAAAACTAACAGGCGGCATTAACCGTAACCAAACCAAAAAAAAATATCGGTTATTTTTTTCGGTTCTTGCGCGTTTGCTTGGCGTCACTTCTGGATAATCATTGTTGTTTCAACAATATGCTATCCTGAAATCGCGGATCAAGACACACGCTAGTGTGTCGCCCGCCAAGATAAAACAATAACATCCAGATATATATATATATATATTATGAGCATGGCGACCACTAGACACGTTGTGTCTTTACAGCAAAGGGAGTTTGGCTGTTTATCAGCCACGTGAGGATAAATAACAATGCGACAGAAAAGGCTGAAAACTTGTTGGATCGGGAGACTCATCGCCTGACAACATAAAAATCACTATTAATAACACAGCTTGCCGTTTTCTTGTTGAAAAAACGACGTGAATAACGTTGATATTTGCCTAATTACTACTGGTAACGTTTTTTTTGTATCACGAAGATAAATTCTTCCATGCAGTGAATAAAGCTGGTTCTTAGCTCATTTTATAGGTATTGCTACGGAGATGTGCCCTTTTCATGTGAACCTTTCTAATTGGTCAAGTGGTTCAAGGGTTAGGGAGCTCCAAATGACCAAATTGAATGTTTTACATTGTTTTAAACAGTGTTATTATGCAACAATGCAAAACTGAACATTAAATAAATCCATTCGACTTTATTACTAATATGAAATGCTATCATATAAAAAAGGTGACTGCTGTCCTCAAAATGTAACGAAAGCCAACAAAAGAAAAAGGAAATGGACCAGAAAATTAGATTAGTGTTTTCATCTCATAATTACTAAGAAAAACAAATGGATTTCATCAATTCGGACCAAAAACAGCTGATATCTACCCAAAAACAAAACTTAAGGATACCCGCCAAGCTTTTTGGCCGTGGGAAATCGTGATATCAAACGCCAAAGTCGTGATATCAAACGCCAAGCTCTTTCGCCAAGCTAATCCCACCGACTAAGACTTCACACGTTAAATGAAATAATTGAAAATTGTGCAGTAAGCAATTTTTATATATTTCATTTAACCTTCGAACTATTACTCGGTGGGATTAGCTTGTCGAAAGAGCTTGGCGTTTGATATCACGACTTCACACGGCCGAAAAGCTTGGCGGGAATCCTTAAAAATGTTTTGTTTTGGGGTAGATACAGATTTACCAACAGTAACTAATAAAGTTTTAATAACGAATGTGCAGTTAAGTGGTTACAATTTGGCTAAATTAAGTTTGATTCAGAAAAAAATTGACTGCTAACATGCCGTTTAGAATCATGCTACGCTAAGCTAACTAAGCAGTAAGCATAACAATGAGTAATTATGTCCCGCATGCGTTCACCCACAATGCCATATTTCGCGCGATCATGAATAGTTTGCAAGGTAACAATGACACACCAAAATTGTAGTAACATTCTCCCCCCCGCCCCCTCCAAACCTTTCTCTGCATTACAGTTGTATACGAACCAAAGGCGGGTGGGGAGGGGGAAAGCGTCGAGCAAAGGCCCAGTCTTCTCCGGACTAGGCCTGTATGAAAAAGATAGGGTGGTGGAAACTGCAATGACGTTGGGGGACCACTAAGCAATTTCCCTTACTGCAGTGCTTTGCCTGGTTTCGGTTGGAAGTGCTTTGAAAGAATACTTTTTTTTTTGTTAAAACTACTTTAGTTGGTCAGCCTACAATTTAAACCTCTGTTAAAATGAGTGAGCTACTTGTTTTACGGCCCTGAACAAGTGATACTCCATTAAAAAACTGTTGACTTTGATATTGCAGTAAATATGCAAGCTTTGCAAATCTGAAAACTAAGCAGCTATAAAGCTTTGCACATTTGCAACTAAAAAGCAACTAGAAAGTTACGCGAATTTGTAAACTAAGGCCAAACTTATTTGTTCGTTGTTAGTTGTACGAGCAAATAACTATGGCTAGTCAAGTATTAAAACCGGTTAAAACCATAACTGAGTAAAACCGGTTAAACCATAACCGGTTATAACCGTAACCGGTTAAAACCAAAAAATAAAAACGGTCGAACCGAACCGTAACCGAACCGAAATTTTAAATAAAGCCGAACCGTAACCGGAAACCGATCCGAAAAAAAAAATAACGGTTCGACTCCCTGATGCTGAGGATGATCACCGGGGTTCGAAATGGAGGCATCGGAATCGGCCGAAGAGACATTGATGAGAAGACCGTGACCGATTTGAAGGATCGGGTGGTCTAGAGGCACCCGCAGCACCGAGAGACGAATCTTCTGAGCCGTGGATTGCACCTAGCCATCTGTGAAACGATGTGGAGGTGCGGTGGCAGGGGAAGCCGAGCGCCTGAGAGAGAAGGATCACAAGGCAGAGTCCATTGAGTGCATGCACTCGTTCCTTGGAAAGAGGCTGGGAATCCAAGTCCGGCGGCAGCGACCGAGAAGAGGTCGAATGCCGGGATGATTAAGATGACAAGTCGATGGATTCATCCACAGGAGGTACCAAGCGCTTCCGCCTAGCACTCCAGGCCTTGACTTGAAGCTTCAGAAGGGAGTAACGTTCTTTGGTTTGGAGGAGGTCCGCTTGGAGGGACCGAAGGTCTCGAGCAGGGTCCGCCTGTGCACACAGGTCAGGCGAGGTAGAAGAGGTGGCAATAGTCGGACCGGAGGCGGCCGGTAACTCTTGAGGAAGACGTCCAGAGGCAGGCATGGTCTGAGACCGTGAAGTTATCCGAGAAGACCGTGCGGAAGAGGAAGATCGTCCGAAATGATAATGAGGACGATGAGGACCCTGCGTGGGGCAAGGGATCGCGAGGCGTGCCTTTCATTCGGGGCATCGACAGAAATCCAACGAAGATAAATTTTCTTTACGCATAGGAGCAAACGACCGTGTCAAAGGCTAGAGAAAGAAAGATGGGAATGGGACTTCGTGTGCGTTTATATACAGGAGGCTGCGCATGCGCAATGGGTAGCAACACCGGACAACCATAGAACTTCAATCTCTAGAGCACACACAGAGATTGAATTTTTCAAAGTTTAAAAACTGCTGAAATCGCAAGTAGGCCATTAAGTAAACAGTTTCGTGAAAATATAGATTTTCATTGATGCCTCACGAGTTTATTTCTATCCTCCACAGTTCACAAAGAGGTAAACACAGTTTTAGTGGCAGAATACACTTCTAAGTGGAATCTAAATGGCACAGTCTGGATGCAGGCTGCAGGCCAGCCCTAAGTTGGTGCATTTTATAGTACAGCAACTCTTTTTTACCTTTGCACCATGAAACCTTGCATACATCTACATTACTATTTCAAGTTCAGCCCCAAATAGTGGTTTCACATTCATCCCCACACATACAGGTCCAAATTAAGTTTTTCACATCTGAGATGTCAACCATCACAACCTTCCCATTTCTGACAAGATTCCTAGAAAAAAATGATTCTTAAAGGAAAGTTATCAAAAAAGGCAAATTAGCAAATAACCTAGAGCTAGACCTTCCTAAACGTTTAAGTTCTAATCAGATTTATTTCCACCATCCTTGATAGAAGCAATTTATTTGTTCTTGAAATGCGTTTTATATCCCACTTTTGTGTCCACTTTTGAGGACAGGTGATCAACAAACATTTTATTTTGAATGGGCACTAACAATGTTATTTTCTGCCAGTAAAAAATATACAATTGGCCTGCTAAATTGAAGTTTTTTTAATTTTATTTCTGTGCAATGTGGGTGCTCTTTCTTCTGACAAGTGATAACCCTATCTCCAGCCCCTCACAAATGGGTTACCACCTGGGACATTTGCATTCTGAAATGTATTTGCAAACTCTACGAGGAGACGTTAATGCTTAGATCTGTTGGCAAATTAATTGGATATGTTCGTTGGGTAGCAAATACCAATAGCAAACCACCGGAGATTTCACCACAACTGAAAGTGCCCAAGGAAAAGATCCCTTGCAGCTTTTCCAACTATGCTACCTCACTCAATAAAGCCAAACAGTTGCTTTAGACTGCCTTACACTACAGTATGAATTGCTACCAACTTGAGAATTTTGTACAATACAATACCTGAACTAGGTATTTTTTTTTTAACAGTATTGCTCATAAAAGTTTCACGCCTAATGTTACAGACATAAACAAACAAATGAACTAATGCCTTACCTTAAAGGAAAATCTGTACTACGAAGCGTGTTTCCAGGCATCCCTGAGTACTGGAAGCCACCGCGGGTAGGGCGGCCACCGCGGGGCTGTCTTGTTTGGCGGTTTTGCTCCATTACATAGTCCACTTTGAGCACTGAACCTTCATATTCATAATTATTTAACTGAGATACTCCTCTACAAAGAAAAAAAAAAGTTAGTTATTTTTTTTATTCTTTTACTCAGTCTTTAAACTGTAAAGTGTTTAACTTACATCACAATTAAAGTTGGAACGAACAAACCAACATTTGTATATACCCCCCCCCCTCTCCCCCCTGAGCAGTTGCGTATTTTGTGAGACAACCTCGATGACAAGTAAAAGGATAGAATGCCGGCCACAAGTTGCCCAACAGTCGAAAACGCAATACGGAGGTGTCGCATCATTGCAAAAACTATGCCCAACAGTCGAGAATGCAATACGGAGGTGTTGAATCATTGCAAAAACCATGAAACAATGTAACCCTTCCCCCACACCCAATGTGTAATCCTCAACCCGGATTTTTGTTTATGGTGTTTAAACCTGTGTTTGACTAAGAAATCCGACCTCTTATGGAATACCGATTCATTGCAAACACTGGACCAGCATTCCTCACTGAGCAGTTGTCAATTGGGTGAGCTGACCTCAATTATAGATAATGGATGGAATGCCGCCCACCTGTTGACCGACAGTTAAGATCGCAATGCAGAAGTGTTACATCAGGGCAAACACCACGACAATGCTCCCCACACACCAGATCATCTTTGTTAAGCGACGGCCACTGGCCTAGGCATGGATCTTCAGCTGCTGGCGGCAGCCCTACACCTTTCACGCTGATCGACAACAAAAGGCCGGCCCTGCTAACCACGGTGAGCCGGTGCCTACATGCAACACTTGCCGCATTGTCCCCTAGCTTTGGGTGTAACAGCCTAGGAATTGTTCCTGCCTCGACAATGACCTGCACTGTGTGTGTATTTATGAATAGGACATACAAATTTAGTTGTGATTGAGAAGTCAAGATGTTTAGAAGGTTTGTAATACTATGTTGTTCTGACTCACTATTCACATTAGAAATGGTCAAAGTCAGGATAACGAACAGGATCGCACATTTAAAAAAAATCATATTCGGTGCAGAACAGGCCATTTGTCGTAGTTCAGCGATGAATTCAAGGTATTGTTGGATCCTACATTTCACATCACTTTGATCAAGAATTTGAATTTGGTGGCCGTTTGAGACCTCTGTATTTATCAGGGACACATACGCAGTTCTCCACTTGCGTGATAAATTGTTCTTGAGAAATCACGGAGCACGATATAGTGAATGTTGGGGTTGGAAGGTGGCTGTTAAGTTCATCAGAGGTGTGCTGAATCACCATTGTCTCAAAGGCTGTCGGATGTCGATCGTTAACGGAATTAAGCAGGGTGGCAGAACCCTCGCAATATGGGGCGTTTCGTTTCCATAAGGTGGGATGCAATGCAGTTTCTTGCCATCTGATTCTTGTTTCTTTGATTCTTTGATTCTTGATTCTTGTGTTGTTTGTAAGGATGTTCTACAAACTGCCGCCTGCACGGCTCCCACCCTGTTGCATAGCAGCCCCAGCTTCCTAGCACACCGCGCACTCCTCATGTGGGATGCACTTCACCTTCAGGAAGGTGCGACATCAAGCCTCTAAAAAAAAGAGTTCTTTGGCATCGCCACTTGCAGATTTTATCGCATTGATGTGCTAGGATTGCTCACTCATGCCACGGAGATAAGTCAACCCTACACGTGGTCTTGCTCCCCCCGCCCCCAGTAATTTAAAACTAAATCTTGCTCACAAGCTTGGGCATTGTTTTACAATACAAAAACATAAAATGTAAGGACCGTCAAGAATGTAGCTACCAATGAATTCAAGGTTTTGAATTTTTCTGAAGAAATTTAAGCACTTTCAAGGACTTCCAAGCACCTCGTGCAAACTAGGGACGTATTGAATATTCGGTAATTAATCGGCCAAAAATTCAGGTATTTGGTATTCGGCCGAATAACGATATTCGGTATTCAGACTAATACTGACTTTGACCGAATAGTGTTCAGATTTGTTGGAAGATTTATGAAAATATTCGACTTCAATATTGATTCACAAACAATTTACGTTGCTGCAAATTTTCGATAGTCATTTAAACACTACAGTAGTTGCTGTGTGTTCAAACACCGACTATCTACAGGCTTCCTGCATTCTGGACACACTACTGCTTCGGATCGGATCGGCCCTTGTTTGTTTTTGAAACTCGGGTACGTGACCACTGCTGATCTTTGTTTGCTAGCGCTGTTATCACCTGGAAGGATTTGTGCCATTGGAGGGAGTTTTTCTTGAGTTTTGGGTGTACGAGATGGTGGATAAAAGGGTGTGAAGGCGATTGTAAATTCATGGTGCTTGATTGCTAGTGATGCAAGAGCTCTTAAATGCTAGTCTGAGTAAATCATGGAGTTGTACACTTCAATATAAACGAATCTTTTGTTGGTATGCGGCCGAATATATATATTTTTTAGTATATATTTATGCAATTGTGTTAAAGTAATAACGTTTAGCTAAGCATTTAGTTTTGGGTTTGCGAGGAGTTGTCTTCTGACACTCACAAAAGATGGAAAAATGATAAAAATATGTTTGATATACAGGTATTCAGCAGTGTATTTGGTCAAGTATTCGGCCATTATACGGCATAGGACTGAATAATTTAGTAATCGGCCAAATATGTAAATTGTTTGGTGCCGAATGGTCGGTATTTAGCAGTTTAAATATTCAGTTGTATATTCGGTAAGTTAAGTATTCGGTATTCTGTAAATTTTGTATTCGGTGCATCCCTAGTGCAAACCCTTTGAAATCAAGTTTTAACTTCAAGCAAGCATGCATTCCCGAAAGTACAACATTCAGATACAGTGTACAACACCAATTGTCAGAAAAGATTGTCTGCAGCTAATCCATTTTTATCAAAAGTTCCATACAAGTTTACTTTCAGTGATTTATTTTATTGATCTGGCTATTCCACCAATGGAAAGGTCTCTTGAGATGATTGGAAAGTTCTCTTGAGATGATTAAAATGGTGTATTGGAATGCCAAAATCGGTGAAGAATTGACGAAGCGACAGAAAATTGGCGAAATTTTTCCACAGCGGCTTCCACTGTCCATCACGCATTACGCCGATTCTGCTACGGGGCATGCATTAGCTGCATGCAAGCTGCCTAACCTTTTTAAGGAAAATGTCAAATACCACTGGAGTCAGCTAAAGCCAGTGCAAAATAATTGGAAGTAATTGTCAGCATTGTTTTTCGGTTTTATGTACATTTTTTTTTCAATACTTTTACGGCACTGGACAGTACTAGGCAAAAATTTTCTTCTCCAAAATAAATAGATTATACGCAAGGGGTTAAGGGATTTGAAATTTTGTTTGCCCCATCCGCATAGCTTGTCTTTGCTAGAATGCAACCCAACAAAATTTTCTGCCACAGACTGCACATGTTCACTTACAGAAAAATTAACTTTCTGCCATGCATGGTTTTAATTATTTAATTTGGGCTCCAGAATACCCTGTGGATGGGAGCATAGGCACCTTGCTGGTCAACAGCCATTACTAGGCCTAAGCAGTAGTTGCTACAAGCCTACAAGCAGTAGTTGCTTTTTATCTTCCTGAAGCCAGGCTGGTTTTAAGCATGTTAATGATTTCACCATGTACAAAAGATAGGTCTCCTGATAAGGCATGAACAGTATTTCATTTTTGGAAAATGAAGAAACTAAAGTTAAAAAAGCAAGACTGGGTGAAATCAACCAACTACCAAACTGCCATGTTGGATTTGTCCAACCATGTTGGCTTTAATGACACAGCAATATCCATCAATGCGGACTCAAAAACTAAAAAAAAATAGGAGAATGAATATTTTGATAAAATTTCTGTGAAGGGGATTTGCGTATTTTTAAGTTAATGTATGCCATTTCTGCTGTTTTGACTTATTGATCTGCGCGGGTACAGCTAGTTTATCTACCATTAGTTTCAATTATAAATATCAGCAATACTACTAGAAACGTGGTTTACTACAAGAACATGTTTAGTCCATAAATGGTGCGTTGCTTGGAAAATACGATGGAGTCATGACATTGATATCGTACTAGCTGAGGGCATCTTTGTGCTATGCATTTTTTTTTATGACAAAACCGTTACAATAAGAAATAACCTACTTCTGCATCCCTTCGCAGATACCATGCAGCTAAGCCCCATGCCTTCCAAAATGTTTCACATCGAAAACGGTAGGCAGTATATTAATTGCTTCTAAATTTACGTAATGGAGAGATGAGCTTAGTGGCGTTATCGGTCACATTTTTCAAGTTTCGCAGAATGTAACCTTGGACATCTGAATTTACTAAGTTGTATTTATTAATATATGCTCGTCTAGGACCTGAACACCTTCGCACAATTGAACAGATAACCAGTTCAGAACTAGGTTGAAAAGATACGAAATCGACACACCAAAGAACATACCAAATTATGTGGCCTAGCCTGCTATAGAGTGGTGTAAAATAGCAAACTGAGTGGCTTCGTGTGTCCCGAAAAACGTTTTATGGCTTATTTTGAAGTTACTAGGTATCTTCCAAGCAAAAAAACAAAAGTCACGCAATTTCGAAGTCAGAAAAGATAAGACAATATCGTTGCAAATTTTTAACAGTCTTGTTGGGAAAACTAGGCATGACTCTTCAGCGTCACATTTTTCGTGCTAACTCTCGTCTCTCCCTGTTGTGTCGTTCAAATTTGGCGGTTGCCCGTAGCCTCCTGTAATCGCACGGTCGGCATTACATCTGTTTCGTAGCAATGCGCAAAACTCATTACGAAGCAAGAATTTGATAGTCCCTGAATATTCATCAGCACGGCCTTCTCTCTAGTGGAGTTAAGTAAACAACGACTAAGGTTTTATAGAATAAACTTTATGACAATCACAAGTCAGCTATCTGGTTGGATACAACGTGGGAAGAGCAGGGTATAGATTGTGGATTCCAGAACTACGCAAGGTACTGTAACACCCAGTCGTAAAGCCCATTTGATGAGAATGTGTTACATCAATCCAATGTCAAAATGAATCAACGAATGTCAATGTCAAGTATGTTACAGATGGCAATTCAAACTTAAATGTAAGATCATAGATCCTGAACCAGCCTGAGCTTCAGTGATGAAGTTAAAACAAGTGGTACCAACAGTTTTCCTGTTTATTTAAAGTCATAGCTAATAGTGCAGGAGTTGGTTCGTGTACAGGTGCTTGTGTTAATACTGATATGGCAAAACAGGAGCAGGTATGAATGGTGCTATCTGCTCCTGTTTTGACATCAGTATTAACACAAGCACCCATACAAGAACCAAATCCTTCACTATTAATTACAACAGTATTTGAGCAGGAAAACTACAGCAACAAGGTGCCGAGCGATTATGAGGTAACCAGCGGCACACAACCAGTTTTACACTTCAGCATAACACAATCAAAACCATCCTGCACTCTTTTTATATAAAGATCTTTAACCGATACTACTGCTTTTTCCAAAAAAATGAAAAGCCAGGGATCGAGAGTATTCCACAACAGAGTAACCTGGCTACAATGGGGCAGGCAGAATTTTGCGCCACATCTTTGTTTCATGGACAAAAAAAAATCTTGCAGTGTTTTTGTCTCTACGCAACTTTCTTAATGGGTTTAGAGGAGTATTGCAATATAATGGCAAAACAAATACTTTAGTATTTTGGGTTAATTTTAGTTCGGTTACCATGGCATTTGGAAAATACTTGACCCTGGTAAGTAATAAACCACATGCACAAATATAAAAAGTCTCCTGCCTAAATCCTACGCAGGCTACACCCACAGCCTTCCATGCACAGTGGCGTAACGAACTTAAGCAGTGCCCCAACACAAAACTTTTGCTTAGTTCAGTTACCAATTGCAATATTCATGTTGTATTACAGCCAATATTGCACCCCCCCCCCCCCCCAATTCTGCTGTGAGGTCTGGGCCCCTACACAATGCGTACCTTGCCTACATTATGCCACTGCATTGCGTATCGTAACACCGCAAAGAAGTGCTATTCCTACAATTGTCAAATTTGGAAAGTATAAATTTGCTAATAAAAATAAACCTACTTGCTCCTTGATAAAATAAAGCACTATTACAATTTGTACGAAACCATGATAAGTGTGACCTAGGATAAAATTTATTCTGTTTACTCCACCATAAGTTGGATAAAAATTTGCTCTGTGAAACTATCTTTAGCAACCAAATTAGCAATCTCATCCTTAGCAACAACATAACACAAATTTTACCATTAGGCAATATTTGGCATTGAAGTCCCAGCATAGTGCACTTAAGTTAATTTGACACGAATATCCCATTAGCTTATTTTATGAACTATGTCCATGTGCCACATTCTAAACAGAAATTTAACAGTAAATGCTTAACAAAAAGTAGCATTATCAGTTTACTTACTGTTGAGCTTGATCCTGAGTTTCATACGTGACAAATACACATAAACTATTATCTTTTCCTGGAACTGGAGAAAGAATGTAGTAGTATTTAGCCGAAAAATCTTTTGAGTAACAGTTATATTATACATGCTTTAGTGTTAAGTTTAGAAGCTAACTAAAAAAAAAAATTGTTACTAGGTATAAGAGTACTCTACCTTGTTCACATTTTTGTACTGTTCCAAAGTTTGCAACCAATTGTTCTATATCTTCCCACTTCACGTGAACTGGGATGTTACTAACTTGCACTTTGTTGGTCCGACTTCTGGAAAACAGGGTTTCCATAAATTTCTACACTTTTAGCATCTTAACTATGTTATTGCGAAAATACAGAGCTCATCAAATCCATACTTATGGCACTATTTCTTTGTTAATACTAAATAAAAAGCTAGAATTATAACTTAAGAAATCCATATCCTAACATTTAACAAATCTTACGTAACTATTGAATTATAAACTATTAAGCTCAAATACATTTTCTACTAAATAATACACCTCCTAGCCTTGAAAGGATTTTGACCCTTGACTGGGAATTCTAAACGCTAGCTGTCTAGGCAACGGTACAAAAGTAGAAAATTTGATAATGGCAAGGCACATTTTTGTCTTTATGAATTCACCGCAGCAAGATAAATATATCTTGTCTCGATTCTATTTCATAGAAAACAGACAAAAGACATAATACCATTTGAACAGACTAAAGGAGATATTTTTCGAAACTAGCCTACTTAAATTGTTCAAAGATGTTTGTGTTTAAGTACTTTATCTGTGCAACTCAAACTAGCCACGAAAAAAGCGAAATGCCATAGCTCAAGATCTACCGTGAAAATTATATACATATTTTTTTTTAATTGGCATTTTCCTCATGCCTGCCAGCATAAAAAGGACAGGTCGTTAATTAGGTATTGAGGAAAATTTCACAGCAAATTTTAGGGAACATTCACAACTTTTTGCTATTATATAGGCACATATTTTCAGTCAAGTCATAGTCCAGGCTACATGCCATGCTAGTCTATATCCACTTAACCTTGTTTTGTTTCATAAATGTATTTTGACGTTTCCTGGAGTACTTTTAACTCCTAAACCCAAATCCGATGAGTGCCAGACGCTACATGTTGAGCAAAATTTTTTAAACGTTAAAAAGACGTCATTTACAAGTTTTTTCGACATAGCGCATTGTAGCCCTCGAATTTATCTAAGAATGGACCAAACCTTGTTTTTCTACTACTTATAGTTGCAGAGTTACGTCCAGATGAATATTACGTCACATCACGTCTTTGTGACATTTCATCGACGTGTGGTTTTCCTGCGGATCTGAAACGGTCGTACGACTTTGGGAGTCCAAAATAATCTCGGCCCTCAAAATAAGCTGAAGAATGACTCAAACCTTGTCCTTTTATCACTTAATAGTCACGGAGTGACGTCCCGATGAATATTACGTCATATCACGTCTTTGTGATGTTTCCTCGATGTGTGGCTTCCCTGTGAGTCATACACGACTTTTCTTTTGGCTGTACTCCTTAACCCGTCAACAAATCAAAAGTATACTGTGAAGCAAAAACGTTCAGCATACAATTCTGGACAGGAAAGGTGGCATACATCTTTTACATAAATGCAACCCTTGAACCCCAAAATCAATTGGTTGTCATAATGATTTTCCAGTTCAAAGCGCTTTTGCAAAACCTCTAATAGCCCGAAAGGGGCATGGTTACGATATTCTGGAAGGTGGGGGATCTATTCTTTCCATCAATCCTAACCGAAATTATTTAGGTTAGGTAGGGACCGGCCTATGCCCTTTTAAAGGTGTAACTAATTAGTTTAACAGCAAGTTTCAATTTCAAGGTTCAATTTAATGCTCACATTCATATCTAAGCTAAACAATTTCGGTTAGGATTGATGGAAAGAATAGATCATTACCTTTCAGAAAATCCTAAGCATGTCCATGTCGAGCTATTAGAGGGCTCGGAAGAGTACTTTGAATTCGAAAATAAACGTATGCATTCGCCGCTACGCCATTACCTTTCCACATTTAAATGAACGTAGGACAACCCCTATCTAAGTTAAACAATTTCGGTTAGGATTAATGGAAAGAATAGATCCCCACCTGTCAGGAAATCCTAAGCATGTCTATTTCGAATTATTAGGTGGTTTTAGGGTTGCATTTACGTAAAAAATGTATACCACCTTTCCTGCCCAGAAATGTGTGCTGAACGTTTTTGCTTCACATTATGCTTTTAATTTGTTACAGCCCCCCCCCCCCCAAAAAAAAAGTCTTACGGCCTTTTTCTGACCCGCAGGGAAGCCATCTGTCGAGGAAACACCACAAAGACGTAATTCCGCGAATACAAGTGATCGAAGGACAAGGTTTGGACCATGCTTCAGCTTACTTTAAGGGCTAAAAATTATAATATGGCACCCAAAGTCATAACGTTTTTTTTTTTACCCGCTATGTCGAAAAAACGTGTAAATGACGTCATAAAAAAGTTTGCTCAACATTTTGCTCATCGGATTTAGGTTTAGGAGGAAAAAGTACTCCAGGAAACGTCGAAATACATTATATATGAAACAAAACAAGGTACACCTGCTTGTAGCTCGGATTATTACCTTTTTGCTGTACTTCTTCACTTGAGCTTAACTAGGAAGTGCTATAAAGTCACAGTATTCACAGCGGATTAGCGATTACAATGGCAATTGGGAAGTATTATTTCCCCCCCCCCGGCGCCCGCGAACAGGCTTGGACTGGCCATAGTGCCCTAGTGCCTTTGTGCCAATGGCACAGGTGCCCTTTGGCTACCACACTTTCAGCGTCTTTTCAGGCACAAATTCCTTCTCTCTTCTCCCTCCCTTTATTTATGTTTTTAACGCATTTTTTTTAACTAAACTCGACCCCCCCCCCCCCCACTAAGTCCAAAATTTCCAAAAATAGCATTATTTGAAATACAAAATGTGTGTTAAAGAATGCACTCCGAAGCCAGAAATATGACGACAGAATATGAAAATAAGCAAAGCATCTTGAGCTCGACCCCGGACTTCGCTTCTGCTTAGGGGTTTAGAGCACCCCCCAAAATCCCTAGACAGTTGGAGGCACCGGAGTTTCCTGTAAACCCTAGGATTTCCCGTAAAACACATGGCGCCACTCCCTGCGCATTTCGATAAATGACACAGGTGCCCTTTCCTACCCAGTCCGACTCAGCCCCCGAAATACATTTTTTCTTCTTTTTTTGTTAAGTCTACCATCACATACTACCCCCACCCCCCCTTTCAAGTCTGCGTCTGTTTTTTCTTAACCAAAAATACTGTCAATTCGGCAATTTTACTTTGGTCGAAGAGTCACTTACGCAAAAGCCTAAAATCTTCCCAAGTTCACAACATTTGAGGGAAATTTGAAATGTAGTGGACTTGAGAAAGTTCATTGGTGGTGGTTGTGCAAAGTCTCACGATTCTTGCCTGAACAAACTATCAGTAGAGATGGTCGAATATTTGCAAGTTTGAATGGTGGAACTTGGACGATTTTTGGTTTTGCGTAAGTGACCGTCTTTAATTTGTTTTTACTTCCGTTATCAGTTTTATTACTGGTACTAGTTTCTTTTTTTTGTATAAACTATTAGACAGGTGCGAAACTGTCAATGGCAAATGGGAACGAAGTCGTGGAGGCGGCCGCAGATTGGTTTTTTTTACGTTTTCATGCATTTTTTTCAAAATTTAACATGGTTTTACAAAAATTTTGGCAATTTTTCCTCGTTTATTTACCTTGAGTGGGTCTCCGCTCCCTAAACCCCTCCCTTGGAAACTGTATACAATTGCTTTCATTGTTTTTAAATCTTTCTTACAGATGCGTCATTGTTTGACAGAGTCTAGGTTGTCCTAATCAACACTAGAGATTCGGGTGTTATTTAGTTATTAGAAAGGCATGAATCAATGATTTAGGTGTCGCTTACAAAGAAAATTAGTCACATTTAGGAATTTTAGGAAAGAAAGGCACATTTTTAGGACCATCAGTAAACAAGCGGCTACAACGACTGCCTAATCGCACCGGTCTTCTGTACAGTTCCTCCACTTCCTATGTTGTGGCGCACACCTCTATGGTGCACTACAACTGCTGTTATTATTTAATTTAGTTCTACGTCGAAGCAGTCTATTAAACAATGGACGTTGTAAACAATGGTCGTCAATATCTGGTACTGTTGCCAAGTTGAAAAAAAGCGACGGATGGACGGTTACGGCGTACAGAAGACTAAAATGGAACTATTTTAGGAATTTCTGTTAGTGTAGAAGGCCAGCTTACTATTTAAGCAATACAGGGCAACCTGGGTAATCCCTGGAGAATGAATGTATATAATAAACGGAGTAAAGACAGGGGGTTGGGGGGGTATAGGGGTACCGTGGAGCCGCAGGGGGGAAATGTTGGGAGGGGGTCTGCTAGTACAGCTAATGGTGAAAGATTTCCTTAGTACAGCATGCGATGTACAATCCCTTCAGACCCGTATTATTAAGTTTGATATTAGGTCAAAGACAGGATTTGAAGAAGCACTCAATTGGTTTAGAGGCAATCACTAGGCTGTGCTTGCTCCATTTGCTCTGGATACTCGGGGACCCCTCACAAACCTTGTAGTGCATATAGGAACTTCTTTCTCCCCGTTCAGAAAGCTATCCCCATCTAGGACACTAAAGCTAACCTTTAACATTTTAAGTATCGTATCAATCGTGTATAGGCGAAAAATCACTTCTAACACTGGCCAGTAGCAAGTAGACGATAAATCTTTAGTCGACCCAAAAGAGCCCTCCACCCCTTCCTAACAACAAAATCAAAAATAGCAGGTTTGTGGGGTGGAGTTTTAAATTGACTATACCACAGCTCCAGTAACGACTATATCTTACTTCCTGGTGACTCTGAAGAGCAAATGCAATGGTTTTGTCAGTAGTATTTTTAATTTCATTCATACGCTTGGAATTAAGCACACACAAAACGAATTTTAATGGTTTAGGGGATGCAAAAGTGTTGAGGATAGTGTTGAGGATCACAAGTTTAACAAAAAATTGTACACCTAGCAGATTTGTTTGCCAACATAGAAAAGTGGTACTCATTAAATCCATTCATGCTCATCGTGCAAGTGTGAGCAATGGTCCAAGTGGCCCAATCGTACCATATTTTTAGTCGCCAATAGACCGCTTTTAATCGCCAGCTGGCTAATGGAAGGCGCCGATAACCGTGTAATATTGTTGCTACTCCATAATTACGCCAAAATGCAATTTCACTAGGCCTGTGACGGTTCTCAGCTTTCTTTTGTCGCGAAAAAAAAGCCCTAGCAGGAAATATTATGTACCGTTATAAACATACAGCCAGTAAAATGTTCACAAGAGTTATCCGCAACACTAGACACACAGTATTCAGAATTGACAAGTCTAAACCAAATTCGAAATGCGTGCTCCAACACATTCATTCGAGCAGAGCTTCGCAAATCGATACAGCACATTACACAAAATGCCAAAAGCAAACGGGCAACATCCACTCTTGCCAGAGGTGGAAGATGGACAGATGATAGCAGGGATGCCAGATTCCCAAGGCGCAATTCCCACACTCCTCTCTATGTAGGTCATCTTTAACAGCAGTACAATGAATGGGTGCGCCCAACAGAACAGTGGCCTTGACCCGTTGGTCAACAGGGTCCTGAACTTGACCACAATTTTCAGATAAAAGATTTTCCTCTCTCTCCTGGAGCCATTAATGCAACATTTATTTTTGTTTAATCACACGGAAATATTTTTGTTTAGATAAACGGGTATTTTTCAAGCCCATAATTGCTTCATAGGTCTTTAGTTCGGAAAAGGAATTTTCCGCACCTAAGTTTTTGACTTTTACGTCAACTCTACAAACTTGCAGAGAATTTTAAAAACTTAAATGAACAATATGTCCGCCTAACTAAACTGCGTGTTAACACCCAGATGGTGCCTCTCTTACGACAGTTGCAAGTTTTTCGATTTACTTAAAAGCTAACCACAACACTTTTACATTTGTATAGCATCTTCAATATTACTGCAGCACTTTTTTTTTCTAAAAACTTACTAGATAAGCAACTACATCCTTAAGTTTACTCGTGCTCACAATCTACTGGCACTACGAGTAGTATTAACTTGATACCCACCATCGTGCCAGCGTCAGCATGCATTCTTTCGCCAGTGAGGTAGCGCCCTCACACAGAAGCTGGTGGTACTACAGCAGAAGTTTCGTTTTCGTCCCTGGACGATCGTGTTCCTTTGTATCCGCACAATCCTACTGTAAGGGCAGACGTTCATCGAGAAACTACAAATGGTTTGATTTATTTCCCCCCCCCCCCTCCCCCTTATTTTTGTCTACCAATTTGGAAGTAGAATGGCGTAGACTGCTATTTTTACAGTAGCTATAGTGGAATCCAGAGATTTTATTTTCAAGAACGGCATGAAAGAGTAGTCTCCAGAACACAATTCAACCCTTTGTTCCACCATGGTCAGTAAACTATCCGGCCCGACCTACAACAATATTAGGAGGATAAACAAAATGGCCACTATAACAGGCCTATTTCTTCCGAGTAGGCCAAGAAAATCGCATCTTTGATTGTTATCTGTTGGAAGCAAGTGGCGGTTTTCAAAATAATTTATGTTAATATTTACGTCGACTTATTTTTATTATCTACAAAAGTATTTTTAACAGTCTTAAAGTTATCACTTAGCCACGTTAAGGTATTTCTCTCCAATTGGGAGAAAAAAAGCGACACGTTCGTGTATCCAGAAAGGTTGCAAGGGAAGGCATTCTTTGTACCGTAAGTGTTGCTCCCGGCTGACAGAAAGCGGCAACAGAACAAATCAATCACATCAGTGGTACTTTCAGTAGCCATATTGTACAATCCAGTCGTGCATGCTATTTATCATCCAAAATCCAGACGGTATTGTCCTACAGCCTTGGTTCCACCGTTAGTTTCGAGTTCTGACCCCATAGCGGTGTAGGTTTTTACCTAATAAATGTATGCGAGCAATACCCCTTGTGCGGCGAATAGTCCAAGCATGTGTGAATTCGGGAGTGTTTAAACGTACATAAAAACGAGAAAGCATTTTCTTTCTCGGGCTAAGGCCGACAGGGGTAGAAATTGTGGGTCTTGCCTCCCGACTATGCCAGTATCTATATATAATGACAAGATCCGCAACGCAGTCATAGGCAGCGTAGCAGCAATCTGCATCTGCAGCAGCTGCATACGATGCCATCTCCGCCATCTACCGACGGAACGGCAAATAATAAGAGTAGCAACCAAGGCCCACTTAGATAGTAGCTGCGCCCGGAACGCAACGGCCAGCAGCGCGAACATATGATGCCATCTACCGACTGAACGGCAAATTAAATGGGGGGGGGGGGGGGGGTGCGAGACGACGCGGAATGAGCGAAGCAAGCGACTCCGCTAGTATAGTAGTAAGAGGGCAGGGGAGCTGATCGGCCAACCTCCTATACAAAAACTATCACCCAATCAGCCTTGCCTAGCCACTTTTCAGAAGATCGCAGACACATTTTCTGGTAGCCTGTTTCAGCCACTCACCACACGATGTGTGAAGAAAGAGCTGGAACGACGTTTAAGGCGTACGTCTTCCTTGAAAAAAAATGAGGCTGTGACCTCGCGTGTGGTTTTGTTCTGGTCCTTGTCAATATTGTACACATTAGCAACAATCTTGTAAACCTAATTAAGTCTCGTTCGAATTTTCTGAGTTGCAAGACTAAACAGGTCCAGAACCTAAGTCTCTCAGGATAAGAAGGGCTCCAACATGCTGGCAACATTTTGGTTGCTCTTCTCCGTACCCTTTGAAGCAAGGCGATATCTTTAGCTCGGTACGGGGACCACAGCACATTCCCATATTAGAAAAGCACTTGGTTTTGTATACCATGTTGAATGCCTCCTGTGCGATGAAATTCAACGATTCTTTAAACATGCCAAGTCTTTGGTTAGCCTTAGCCTTCTTTGCCACTGCAGCATATTCTGTAGGCCAGTTGAAATCACTGTTTACGACAAAACCAAGTCACATTCTTGGTCAGTAGTCTTGAAAGCATTGTTGTCAAACTTCCACAAGAGGTTTAGATTGTCATACCAACAGTCAATGAAGCATGTAGCATTTTGTGTGGTTTACTCCAGAAACCAGGTGTTAACCCAGTTGCACAGTTGGTCTAAGACGACTTGTGTGCCTGTTGATCAATAACGGACAAGTCAACTGCAGGTCATCGGCTAACATAAGATTCTTTGTGCACTCTTCTTGAGGCTTCTCACCCACAAAAAGGAACTATAGCGAAGGAGACCACAACGGTCCTTAAGGCACATCACTCAAAACAGGACGCCAGTTGGAGAACTCGTGTTCAATCATAACTTGAAATTGACGGTCCCTAAGGTAACCAGAGAAGTAACATCCCAGACACACAAAAATGCTGCTTGACAAAGAGCTTATATAAAGGTCTCGAAATCAATGTAAATGATATCTACCAGTGAACACCTTTGGGCATAAAAAATGATAAGTTTTCCATACTGGGGCTTTAAACAATGCCATTCAACAATGCACTCTTTTGGCGTCAATAATGGAGAATTCCTTCGACCCTCTGACTCATTTAAAAAAAACTTAGCATCATAACTGTACTTTTACATTATCGCGAAAGGCATCCCTCTTGCAGATCTGTTAAAGAGAAGTTTCACAGGTTTGCTAAAAACATCCGCACAAGTTTAAGCATGGAGAGGATTTGTCAATACCAGTTGACACAGACTCATCCAGAGAAGAAAGTTCCCATGTGAGCGTCTTATATAGAACTTTTAAGATCCTTTAGTTCTTAGAGGTGCCCTGCAAGATCTTGGTACAAGATCCTGTAGGATCCTGCTAAGGTCCTGCATGATCTTGCACTGAGATCCTGTAGAATCCTGCACCAAGATCCTACACGATCTTGCATAAAATCAGGTGCAAGATCCGTACAAGATCCTGTAGGATCTTAACAGGATCCTACAGGATCTTACAAGTTTTGTTCATCGTGTTAAGAACCTAAAGGATCTTGCAAGATCTTAAAAGATCTTGTACAAGACGCTCACATGCGTTTTTTGATGGCTCCACAGAACACAAAGTGATTTTTGTCTTGCCAGTGAGATTCTGCAGGAACACCTGTGTAAAATGTCCACTTTCCGTTTGCTCTGCACCAGTTTTGACTCCAATGACGTCAGATCTGGCTTTGCGACGCTGACTACGTTCCCTGCAAGTAAAATCTGGGATTTGTTTTGCACCAGAGCACAATTTTTTTATCCCTCCTCTCATTTTGATTTTCGCTAGCCTACATGCATTCTTTTTTTTGCTTATACACGCTGTAATTTTCTTTAGATTGTTCTAGCATGATCTTGTCCCATGCACTTTTTGAGGATGGGGTCTTCTTTGCATACTGGTGTTTAACCGTCAGTGTGTTCATCAAATAAAAAAACTTCAAACTTCTGGTACAAATCTTCCAACCAGATTGCAAGGTCCACTGAAAAGATCGACCCAATTATTTTTGCCCTCGCTTGTAATTTCTTTAGGCCGAAGTCGGTCGACTAGGACCCACAATTCCAGAGGTTTACGTAGTCTAAGTAAGAATGCAGTGGATGATCATGTTCCAACTTTCAAGTTTTCTATGCAGTCTGCAAGGAGGAACCAGAACTAGCTCTCCAAGATTGACTTACATTCAGGTGTGACGCGAGTGGGGTTCGAGACAACTTGTGTGAGGAAGCCATCTTGTAATATGTACTGTCAATGTATGGTTTTTAACTGTCAAACTAGGGCCAGGGATACAAGCAATCCACTCTTAAATGTGGGCAGTTTCAAGTCCCCCATGAGTAAAACAGAATTTGACATTAACACAGTGTGAACCTAGCGTTGGCCAGGGTTGTGTTGTATTTTCTGAATGTGGTAAACCTAAATACATTTGTAAACTGGTGGATAGTGGCGACGAAAGATTCCTCATATGTATCTGTTAACTTGGTATTTGACAAGTGGATGCAACTCACCACCATTCCTGTCATTGGATAGGATATTAGGGAAAAATTGAAGTGTAAAATGAGCCCCCTTAACTGGGCACATAAGCAATCCAATTTTTTTAATTTGCACCGCAACTATCTTGGCATCTTATTCACCAACAAGTTAACGCATTAAAAAAACGAGAGGAACCTGCCTGCAACCACTGGAGTCCACCCCGTTAACTGGTTGCAGGGCAGGCCCCTCTCGTTAACTTTTTAACTTGTACGTGTATAAGGTGCGAGGATATTTGCACTGAAATTAGAGAATTTATGCGTGTAATGTGTGCTTTCGAGTTCTGCCCAGTCCGAGGGCTCATTTTACACAATACATGTTCTTGGGAACAAACTATTTTGTCCACTTCCTAGATAGCCCAATTATGACTTGTTTAACTGGTGTCCCAGGGGTGCAGAATATGCCAGAACGCTAGAACGAGGTTCGCGGGAAATTTCCGAAAACTGGAAATTCATTAAAAAAATGGCTAGCTCTCTAGTGAAAGGCTGTGGAAATTTGAAAAAAATGTAGGAAAATATTGTGGGAAATTTTGTCCAGTAAGAATTGTATGCACCCCTACGGTGTTCTACTGTAGTTTCAGTTTTTCGCAATTTTAGTTGCCGATTACCTCATCTCTTGCACCCCGTGGTGGTAGGCTTCGTCACAAGACCCCTACTTGGCCACGGTTTGGGGTTTTTAACACCTAGACCCCAGTTTAACCCCACTTCGTCACGAATTAGGCGAATCGTGACCAATAATTTTCGGCCTTGGTCACAAGGCCTCCACTTGGCCACGATTTGGGACTTTAGCAGCTAGACCCCAGTTTGACCCCCACTTGGTCATAATTGGTAACCAATAATATTCAGCCTTGGTCACAAGACCTCCACCACTTGGCCACGATTTAGGACTTTAGCAGCTAGACCCCAGTTTGACCCCCACTTGGTCACAATATTGGTAACCAATAATATTCAGCCTTGGTCACAAGACCTCCACTTGGGCACGATTTGGGGTTTTAGCAGCTAGACCCT
>JAHWFP010026132.1:75561-133478 GCA_023313725.1 Lithobius niger
TTTTAGCAGCTAGACCCTAGTTTGACCCACACTTGGTCGCAATTGGTGACCAATAATATTCAGCCTTGGTCACAAGACCTCCGCTTGACCACGGTTTGGACCTTTAGCAGCTAGATCACTGTTTGACCAAGAATATTACAACTTTATTACACAAGTCTAAAAAAGTGGGGTGTTATTTTCAAAACATTAAAAATAAACAACTTGGGAGTCAAGATGCCACATATTTATTCTTTTACATGGGGGATCCTGACTACAAAAGAAATTCTGAATTGAATAAACTGGAAAAAAAAAATTCAAGCCTTAAAAGCTTAAGGACCGTTCGTGTATTTTCATAAATCATAAGCCTTAAAAGGTCACCTAAAATTCAGGCAGCGTAAATGTTAAATTTTAAGTTTGTAGCTAAAAATTTAAAAAAATATATACTACTGTATTGTTCAATTATTCAAATTTTGTATCTACATTTTAGTTATAGAGTAACTAATTTTAGTTACCCCCAGTTTGTTTAATTATAAATGTGTTGCACATACAAATGTTTGGAAGCTAACTCTTAATAATGCACTTTTCCTTACCGGTTATATCCATCTTTTAACCGGTAAGGAAAAGTGCATGTATAAGATTTACTGACTAGAACAAAACAAGTCGGTGTAGCAAGGGCAGATGGCACAGTAGGTAAGTGAATGGTTAAGTACATAGTGCTAGTGTCAAGTGTGTGATGTGGTGTTATAAATAGTGTATTAATAAAGTAGCTTAAGTTAGCTTAGGAATGGTACGTAATATGAAAATAATATAACAGAATTCAAATACCAACTCACTTTTTCTATCGTCTGGAATCGAGAGAAAAGCTGTGCCTTTTTTGGTCACATACTGGGATCAATTTAGGGCAAAATAAGTCTTCTTGGCCCATTTTAGGTCACAAACTGGGGTTAATTTGGGATAAATCGGCATTAGGCCCTTGATTGGTCACAACGGGTCAATTCAAAGAATCTGCTGAACTGTGGATTTTTGTTGGTCACGAATTGGGGCCAAAGATTAGGTCACAAAGCCCTGAATACGTCCCGTATGTTTCAATAGGGGGTCTAGTTTGGACCAACTGTGGGGTCTACTGTAGACCCCATAAAGATCCCATTTTGAACCGTCTCGTGACCAAATATTTCTGTAAGGGAGGGGGGGGGGTGCACTGAGGACCCACAAACTGGGTTTCAAACTGCGTAAGACGTGGGTGTAATCCAACTAAATTGAACGAATGTTAAGACATGGATGCAGAGGAAATTCCTAATGTTTGACCGGCTGCCAAAAGGATGGGCTCATCATATCGAAGCTAACGTTGCGGCAGTTTACTCGCCTAATGAAGACCTTTCAAATAAGGCATTCCTTTACAACCCCCCCCCCCCCCGGGGGCAGGTGTAATGCCGGTTGTACGAAAAGGTAGATTGCTACTTTAACCAAACTTACATTGCCAGAGTTTCAGTAGTTTCTTTCAACCCCTTAAAAAGTTGTGAGGGTGTTCTAGGACTTTAGGCACACCCTGTATGTCATTAAATAAATGTTATGGGCAAAGACACTGCTGTGAATGAGAATGGAACAACATTTCAATGTTAGTGTTCACGAATTTGGAATTGTCTAGATATCTCACAAATGTGCTCAGTGAGGTGCATCTTTCACAGTTGGAACAGTACAAGAGTTCTGGCAACCAGTACACATTAATGGCTAGAAGTTGTGAGGTGGAATGGAAAAAAATTATTTCAAATCGGCAGTGGGAGGAAAACGTGTGGTCGATTTCCTTATCACTATCACGAAAGCAAACATTTTAAGGTGTCCCTAGGGGACCACAAAGTTTGCAGGTTTTATGAAAATTAGCCATATTTGCTAGAAATAAATAATTTGAATTTCAAATTGGCAGGGTGCAATAAAGTGAGGTAAAGTTGTCTGTTGGCCTTATCACTCTCCCAAGAGCAAACAAAAAAATGTTTAAAAGAGGTGCCCCCGGGGTTATGAAAATTAGCCGTACATAATTACATATGTGTTAACTTTGTATTCGATTTTCAATGCCCCCTTTTAACAACTTGCCAAGGTTTCAGCTTGTACCCGATTGCTTTCCCGAGCATGGGACTGATCTTGTACCAAGCCCCCATCTTCCCCATTACACTACTTCACAGCCATTAGCCAAACCACCAGAGTAGTGACCTGGTATGTATTACTATGCACATGTTTTTTTTTTTACTGTAACATTGCAGTGCAACTTGAGCATCTTGTTTTTGAGTAGTTTTGGTGCTTCGTGAAACGCTTTTGATTCGCAGCATTTGTGGTGGTCTGTTAGCTTCTAGCAGTGTGATAATGACACTTAAGCTAAGTTCAACAAAGTGACCGAAGACATTTCTCATACATTCAGTCTCTCATATAATCAATTTTAGGCATGCCATCCATCAGCAATTCAGCATGCTAAAATTGTTAATTTGAATCTCCATTAGCTTCCGTAGATGAAATTGACAGAAACTTCACAAAGTAAATAATGGGAGATGGCACACATTGTCAAGCTGCCTAAACGTAAAACACGGCATATTGTTTTGTCCATTTCACCAGCTGAAGTTATCACCCTTTATGTCGTGCCAACTTATGCAGATTATATATGAAAATATTTTTGTTAATCAGACAAGAAATGAAGCTAGATGATGATACACAGGAAGTTCAGGTTGCTGAATGTTTGACAAACTTGAATGGCTGTTTTGAGATTGTTTTTTTTTTTTTTTGCTTCATGTAAAGCTTTAGACAATGTCTGTACATGTCATGGTATGTTTCTGTCCTCGACAACTTGTTTGTGTGAGACAACGGGAATGGAAGCTTCCTGCCACAACCGCTCAACTCTTTCAGCCACACATTCAGAAAAACCTGAACTACTGATGGTCCCATAACAGCTTCATCCGGCTTCATTTCTTGTCTGAAAAACAAAACCTCGTACATACCTGCACAAGTTGGCAACAAGAAGGGCAACATTTCGGCTGGGGCTCCAAAAACTGTACAAGAAACGACATGTCTTGTCTTAAGTTTACAAAGCTTAACAGAGTTTGTTCGGACACCCATTATTTACATTTATGTTGATTTTGTCGGCTGAAACGAATGGAGATTCAAATTAACAATATTAGCATGTAGGTTGCCGGCATGTCTAAACCTGATTACATGAGGACAAGAGTTACACTGAATTTGTAAGAATGTCTTCGGTCACTTTCATGAACTTAGGCAACGTTTTAACATTTTGATAGCATTGCCCATGTTCTAAACACAGCATCCACGTTCTAGATTCTCCATCATCCAATAAGCTGATGTGGGTCACATGAACTGGTTTTAGAAGAATCGCAGCACTGCTGTGAATAGTGTTGTTCCATTTTTTTAATTTACTGGTACTTTCTTTATATTGCTCGAAGATTCTACGATGCTACGTCTAGGATTGAAAAGGTGAAAAGGCACCTTTAAAACTGTCACCACACTGCTAGGTACTAACAGATCACCCAAATGCTCCGAATTAACGCATCAGAACTATTTAAAAACTGAACATACAAGTTGTATTGCAATAGTGCAGTCAAAGCCGTCAACTACATACTCGTACAGTAATACTTACTTGATTCTGGTGGTTTTGGCTAATAGTTGTCAAGCAGTTATAATGAGAAAAGGGGCTTGGTACAAGGGGCTTGGTTGCAACAGTACAGTCAAAGCCGTCAACTACATACTCGTACAGTAATACTTACTTGATTCTGGTGGTTTTGGCTAATAGTTGTCAAGCAGTTATAATGAGGAAAGGGGCTTGGTACAAAAGGACATCAGCCCCAGGTTTGAAAAAGCTATCTGGAACAAGCTGGGCTGAATCCTTGACAAGTTGCCAACAGCAGGGCATTGAAAATCACAGACAAAAACTCGGCACGTAAATAAACGCGGCTAATTTAAAGAAAAAAAACATTTTGGGCCCCAGGGGAACCTCTAAAATTTTAAAAGAATTTATTTGCTGTTGGAAGACACAAGGACGCTAATAGAAAAAAATTAGTACACCGCTAATTTGGAATTCAAATTTTATAGCCAGCGAAAAATTTGGACATATATGGCTAATTAATATGAACATAAATGGCTAAAAAATTAAGTGAAATTCTAGTTTTCCCTGCTGAAACGAAATTCTAGTTTTATAGCCAACGGAAAATTTGGACAAAATATGGCTAATTTTCTTTAAAACTTTGAGGCCCTGGGGCACCTCTGAAATTATTTATAGTATTTTTGGTTTTGGGCGAGTGAGAAGGCAATCAAAACAAGTTTTCCACACCCCGCCGATTTAAACAAATTTTTTTCACTCCATCCATGCATTAAATTCAGGGGAATCCGGTGAGAAACCATATAAATGTAGACACTGCGGTAAAGCCTAGAATTGTATGCATTGTATTGTATACATGGTTCCTTAGTAACTTGGTTGTACTTCAATCGATTGTTGATTTAGTGGCACAATTGCAAATTTATATTTTTTAACACTGGAGAGAGACCAAACCACTGTAGGTAATTTGGTGTGCCCTACTAGAGATTTGATGCCACTACTTTATTGCTACTTGTCATTTCAATAGCCAGGCAGACCACAATGCAATACGAAGTGGATTTTTCAAGTGGTATTTTGTTGAGTTTTCCAAAACTTAAAGACAAAATTTATTGGGAGTTGGAAATTTGACATGGCGAGGTTCCTTCTTTATGGGTTTGTGGATGCCAAGCAACCAGAACTAACCCCGACTGAGGCTGAAGCAGCCGCCCTCTCTAAATCGGCGAGACAGTAAACTTCGTCATCACGACAACTAGCAACAATCAGTGTTTACAAACTGACCAGAAGCCACTCGCCAGGAAGTATGTTCAACAAGGGAAGCCTGGGAAGCTTCAGCTGCAGTATATGAACCCAACTCCCATGCCGGAATCGAACACTTAGGCAAGGAATTCGTGTTGATAGAAGATGAAAGCTTGGGGGGTGGGGGGTGGCATAGTACCTCTCTAGGGTCAAAAATGCAGTTAGCAGCAAAAACTATTGAAGAGAAAAAGCATGGAGGTTACATTCAGTTTGGGTAACGATAGTGGAAAGATTGTATGCCCTGGTAAAAAAGTTTGCTCCACAAATACTGAAAGAATGACTACCGAGTGAGTAAATTGCTAGCTTCATTACCCAACTGGCATTCTGACAATGGCGAGGAAGCAACAGCTCAAGCTTCATCGGATGTGAATAATCCAATGAACAAAGGCTATATTTGGACGTAGAAGCAAGACTAAGCACCTAGAAACATGGCCCAGAGTAAGCCTAACATGTTACTTCTGTGGCAAGGAAAGACACTGCTTGTGACTGTATTTCCAACTTCATCGGGCATACCCTTTTACAAACGTCCGGGGCCCATATGAAACCATATACATTCAACACTTGAGTTGGTCTTCAACATAGGACCTAACAAATTCCATATCCAATGAAATTTCCAGTTGGCTCAGTTCAAAGTGGTCACTTAGAACTACAACCAGAAATTAAATGTTAATAATAGAAGTCGGTATAAAAAGAATTGGGACATGTTAAAAAATTTTCAGGACACTTTCAGGACGTCTCAAATTTTCAAAAAAAAAAATTAACTGCATTTCAGTCTTGAGTAATAGCCTACTTAGGCAGGTTATATAACAAACATAAAACGTTCCTTTTACAATGCCATTTTTATTTAGGAAGTTTTCGTTTTTTTCATCTCTTGGCATTATTTATGTATTACTGCGTAAAGAAAAAAAACTTAAAATGTAGCACCAATGCAACTTGGAATTTTCGTCATGATCCACCATTCAAAACATGTAAGGGTAGTAGTAGCCACGTGATGGGCAGCTACGGAAGGGAGTGGTGGCTGACTGAGCGGCATGTGGTGGCGAAGGACTTACTGAACATGCTCAGCGAACTGCCAACATCCACGCGGACGCACTTTCCCAAATTTTGTGAACGATACTTGATGCTATTGTATATTACATTTGTTATGCCGTTACAAAAATGAAGGCTTAGATACTACTCCTTTAATAGAAAGCGATTAAATTTAGAATTTCGGTAAATTTCGATAATGTTCAGGACATTTAAATACGGACATTTCAGGGCAAATTTTCAAAATCAGGAATTTCAGGACAATTTATACCACTGTCGATAAAACAGCTTACACGTTTCCCAAATCTACCTGAGTGGGCAGCCTTCTTGCAACACGGTTAAACATGGCAAACAACCATGACAAAAACACACACAGGCAGAGACTTGAGACAGGCCAGCAAAAATCCCCTACCCCTCCTAACAGGATCTCAAGACAGCATAAATCTGAGGCATTAAATAGTAATAGCAACGTTCCCCAAAACATAATACTCTCACGATGTCTACATGGCATAACAAGTGCATGGAAAATGTTTCGTGGCATCCCGGTAATGCGTATACGGAAAACCTTACAATAATCTGGTTACCAGGACAGTAGGGGGCATTTCGGACCACATCGGTACGGTCATAAGCATAGGAGCACATGGAGAACCACACAAAAATAAGCCTTGGAAATTATTAAAACCTGTCAAATCTCTTACAGTAATTTAATGTGCAATTTCCCCTTTGACAGTCACTCAGGTCCCTCAGCCGTCCCAGTAACCACATTACGGAATATTTTCAATGTACAGACCTACACTTCTGCCATTTCGTAAACCCTTGTTTAAAGGGCAATTACATCCATTTTGACATGCACGTTTTACTTCTGGATCACTTACACAATAACTAAACACAAGAATTGCGGTAAGAATACCTTACGTACGTCAGATACAACAATTTAATTACTGCGTCACCAAAACACGATACGAAGACTGCCATTGTTTTGCTGAAACGCGCAAAAATTAATGCCGACACACAGGGGTTATCCGTTTCGAATCGCAGCCGATTGAGACAGCTCTGTTGGCTGTGAGTAGCTCATGCGTCTGATGGCCTTAGCTGACCGACAATTCTTCCAGCAAAACAATGGCGGTCTCCGTATCGTGTTTTGGTGATGCAGTAATTAAATTGTTGTGTCGGACGTACGTAACGTATTCCTACCGCAATTCTTGTGTTTAGTTATTGTGAAATGGATGGAATTGCCCTTCAAGTAAACCACAGTTGGCGTTGCGGAAAATATTTAAACATGCCCTACAATTTGTCTATTACTCCTCTTGAACAGCCTGGACAGCCATCAAAAAGATGTTGATCACCTTGTAATAAGTAACTTAGCATTAAGACTACAGAAGAGGCAAAACAACTGAACATCAACATTCTACAAACAAACTCAGGTGGAAGAGGTGGGATTATTAACCCAAGGAAAATCCATGTTTTTCTTTTAGTTAACAATAAGCTAGCTCCCCACGAATGAAGGGTGAGTACATCATTTCTTCACCATGCAATTAAATACAATGATGCCCCTTTGGTCAATATCATAAACAATGCTGCAACCATTGCAGTGAAAAATGATGTATGATGGTTTATAACTTGCTTCTAATCAATAACTCAATTGTGCATATCTAGACACATGCTAGTGTGTTGCCACCAAGTAACAGCAGATCATCCCATTGTAGACATCCAATTGTTAATTGATTGTTAACGATAAAAAGGCGGCGACACGAATCAACTGTAGGCAACTAAAAGCATATTTTGGCATGTTGAGGATAAATCTCAATGCGACAGAAATCTTTCAAATTGTGGTAAATGTAAGGGGAAGGTGCAGGGATAAAGAAAAACTCCAAAATACCAGTATTACCTGGTTTATTTTGGTTTATATTGCCTGTTGAAAATATATATACCTTTTTTATAGCATTCTCCTTCTCAAAATGCTGTTCAATCTAGAGAAATTAAATCGAAGATGTCCACCCGGTTCACTACCTACATACTGCGCAGCCACCATCATATAAAAGCCGAAGCGGAGCGGTATGCTTACCTTTTCGAACCTCTATTGTGCCCAAATGGCGATAAGAGGGGAGGAGGGTGGGACCAAGGTAATAGACAAATTGGCAATAAATTGACAAATTGTTCAAATTGACAAACACTCAGCCAGCTCACATGTTCCTAATCGGGGAACATCTGGTAATCTGGTAGTTTCCACTGTGAGATTCACCCCAACTTTACTGTACGTCGAGGAAATAACCGACCAAGAAAATCGAAGCGCAACATTACGGCTGAAAAATCAACCAAGGGGGCGAACGATATTCTAATGGAGTCTGGCAACTTAATACCACACCATACCCAAACCGATTCAAGCTTAAGTGAAGTAAAACCCACAAACCTTGTTGATTCAAGTTTCAGAATTATGCAACATTAAAAATCATGCGTACGAGGCCACTGCAAACTGTGTACCTTTGACGGTTGGTACCATGAATAATTCTGTGGTCTCCCTCCAACCCCCACTCCCATCACCGAAACTGTGCCCAGCAGTTGTCATCGGTGATTCTCATGCAAGGGGCATCATGTGCAATAGTCAATTAGTCACCCTCATTCCAGAGTATGGACTTAACCCCGGGAGCCACGGCCCAATCTCTACTGGCAATTCTGCCAGACCTCATATCTGGTTCACCTGCAGAAGCGTGTGCTGGGTCAAATATAAATGAAGATCCTCCCAATCTTATTGATAATTGTGAACCATCTCTCTGACCTAGCACACAAGTTAAAAGCCTTGCGTCCGCTTTGCAAGATTTCCTTCGTTGCCCTTTTTCCCCAGCACTGGAGGGAAAAACCATGCTGTGAACCAGATTGCTGCTCATACAAATCTGCTCGCACTTCGACGATTGTGCATCGCATTGAACCTTAACTTTGTATACCAACAGATCTGGTTGGATCGCACTCCTACTTCCAGGGATGGTGTACAGTACGCGATAGCGAGTTTGTCCATGCAACAATGGAAGCTTCTAACAATAAAGCTGGCAGTTCGTGGACAGGAGTAGCGTATTGTCAGTGCTGTAAAGTAGTAGTCGTATGCAGGTTACCATGGATCGTTAAAAATAATGCCAAAGCTCGGTTTGCTTTGTAGCTTTTCGGTTGTTACGAAAACAATATGCTATTCACGTATGATTAATTTTACTTTTTATTTTTTTCTTACCAACAAAATCCCTTAAAGGGCAATTGCATCCATTTTGACATGCATGCTTTACTTGTGTATCATTTACACAATAACTAAACACAAGAACTGCGGTAAGAATACGTTACATACGTCCGATGCAACAACTTAATTATTGCATCACCAAAACACGACATGGAGACTGCCATTGTTTTGCTTGAACGCATAGAAATTAATGCCGACTGATGTCGATTTCGACTCGCAGCCGATTGATATAGCTCTATTGGCTGTGAGAGCTCGAGCGTCTGAGGGCCTTAGCTGGCCAACAGTTGTAGTGGCCAGCTAAGGCCGTCGGACGCTTGAGCTCTCACAGCCAATAGAGCTATCTCAATCGGCTACGAGTCGAAATCGAAGAGTGACATCGTCGGCATTAATTTCTGCGCGCTCCAACAAAACAATGGCGGTCACCGTATCGTGTTGCAATAATTAAACTGTTGTATCGGACGGACGTAACGTATTCTTACCTCAGTTCTTGCGGTAAGTGCTCAGAAAGAAAGGGATCCGGAGGTGGAATCGGTTTCTCCAGAGAATCCTGTTCCGTTGTAAGGTCTAGAATCTCCCCATTGTCCGTAGGCGAACCTGCAATGTGGATGCGGAACGAGAAGTGCGGAGTAAGGAACCATCCCAAGGCGTTCCCTTAGCCTGTGGCATCGGAACGATGGTACCGTGGGATGCAGAACGTGAATGGAGGAATGCTCGTTCCGTGGGATGCGGAACGTGAATGAAGCAGCGCAGCGAGATCGAAGTGAACAGCTCGGCAGCTAGAGAAGAAAAGGTGAGCATACCGCTCCGCTTCGGCTTTATGATGGAGGCTGCACAGTAACCTGCGCAGTAGGTAGCGAACCGGAAGGACATCTAATTTCATTTCTAGATTGAACAGCATTTTGAGAAGAATGCTATTAAAAAGGTATTCGATATTTTCAAGGCAACTGGAAAATAAAGTTAAAGGCCGAGTGTCCACCATTCATAGAGAGAAAGATGCGTCAATAATGTTTTTATGTTTCTGACTAGCTAGTAACGCTGACCCCATGTTAAATCCCATATACTCATTGCTCATGGCCAACACAAAATTGAGAAGGCCTACGTAGCTGAACTTTTGCACACGGATGCATGGTGATCTGAGCATGGTCATTTTGTTGGTTTGGGGGTTGTAGGGATCAGGACAAATTCTTAGAAGCGATTTGAAAGCTGCCACCAGCGAATTTAAATTTCGTTTCTTTTCCAAGTTGCAACCAAAGATTTCAAGCAACAATGGCTTGAACAATCGACACTGGTCCTTAGATTTATTGTAAAAGCCTGGACGAACTGAAAACTGAACTGTAACGAAGGACAAAATCGGCAAATATTAACGTTACCGTGGATTGCGTAAGAATAAAGGCATGCACGTTAGATGATGGTTACGCAACAATACGAGCATCCACGAGCTAACGGGTTTTTGTTATAACCCAAAAATAAAATGCTTCGCATTCTGTTTTAGTAATAGAGACTTTTGGTGGTTTCTGCATGACTAAATGTGAACGAAATCTTGAAAAATTAAGTAAGGGGAAGGTGCAGGGATAAACAAAACAACTGAAGGGGATGCGCTGATCGAGTGTGCGAACGAAATCAGCGATTGTTAAGCCAAAAATGGGATTGAAGCATCTTAAGCATGTGAAGAATGGTCATTCAATAAACTAAGCCGTGTCAATTTGGCTAATCTAACGGCTATGAAAATAGGACGGTGTAACCTAATGTACGTTCAGTCCTATGACAGTGATATCTACCCAAAACTGGTATAAAAACCCGCCAAGTTTCCAAAATAATCGACCATTGCAGGTAGTGATGTCATTCAACCAGGAAAAGGCAACCAAGGTCAATCTTATTAGCCAAGTTCATCGCATAAAATAATACTTTGGACGTTAAATGAAAATTTGAAGATGGATACAACGAGTAACAATCTTCAAGTTTTCATTTAATTTTCGAACTATTAGTTGGTGCGATTAACTTGACTAATAGGATTGACCTTGGCAGCCTTTCTCTGGTTGAATGTTATCACTACATTCAAAGGCCGATCTTTTTTTGGAAACTTGGCAGGTTTTTATACCAGTTTTGGTTTTGGGTGGATACGTTATACACACACATATATTCCTTCAATGAATAATGCTTTATTAACAATTAGTCGGGAAACAGTTGTAGGGAATTTAGGGCTAGGGCCCTACTGTGCACAATTTGCCAACTTCACTTGGGAGTTGTCTACATCCCATGGAATGGTTTTCCACATGTTGCAAACCTGGCAATATGCATTTAATGTATTAGGCATTAACGTTGGCGCCCAATTTTGCTATTTGGCAATTATGCAAGAACCTTAACACTTACTTCTTTTTAACGCAGTACCAAAAGTGTTCCAGTTATTCCAAACTAGCAAATTTTCGAATGCTTATACTGGCATTCTTCCTCAGGCTTGGGCAATGAGACGCACATGCACCAACTGTCCTACTTCCACTGCAATGTAATCTACAGGTCATTCCAATACATTTTTTTCATATCTTACGGTTTTTGACAAAAATGGATTTTTGGCCATTTTTTGGCTTTTAATGCCAATAGACGTCTCAATTTGTCAATATACAGCTTTCAACTGCTGCTGCAACATTTCCACTCAGGTGGACGGTTCCAATTCAATTCATTCGAAAGGTCTTCTTTCCATAAGGGTCGTTGAAAGGGTCTACGACCGTTAGGAGGAACCGAGCTATGCCAGTTTTACTAGGGGCTAGTATTACAGTCAGTCGGATTTGTTGCTCAACTTTCAACTGCTTTTGTGACGTGTCTAATTTAGGTAGAGGACTCCAATTAGATTCATTCGAAAGGTGAGGATGCCTCTTTAACATGGATAGTTGAAAGGATCTAAGACTTAAAACCGAGCTACGACCAGTTTACTAGGGGCTGGTATAACAGTCACCATTGTACTTTTCGCTCATTTACAACTTTCAACTGGTGCCGAGACGTTTCTAATTTAGGTAGACTCAACTACCCTGTTGCAAAGAAGGCATCCCTACCCTTCTAATGAACCTGAATGAGTCATCCAGGGCCGTAGCCAGGAATTTTTTTATACCCCCGCACCAGAATTAAAATGAAGCGCCTTCCCCTTCCCCCTCCCTCCTCACCCAAACAAAAAAAATCATTTTCCAACGAATTTTTTCTTTCGACGCGCATAATGTAACCAACCATACCTGGGCTTAAAAACAAATTACCAAACAAATTGTTTTAACGCAGTAATCAACATTTTTTAAGTTAACAATCAGCATTTTCTTGTTGATTACCGTTTCCGCATTTCCAAAAGGGCTCCTTAAGCAGGCTTTTTAAAAGATTTTAGCCAATTTCATGTCTGGCGTAAAATTTTATTGATATTATATCCCAAAATGTAAACTTTATTTTTCTTCGTTTGGAATTTTACCTGATTCGGAAAGCATAACTCTCATTTGAAACCTTTACCACCTTTTTTACGTTGCGTAGTTTTCTGGAAGTAATCTCGAGTTTGTAAACAAAACTCAATATCTATTGTAGTCCACTATAAAGGCCTCGTCGCGCTTCGTGCTCCTCGGCCTGAAGAAACCCCCCGCACGTGCGGGGGCTGCGGGGGTGCTAGCTACGGCCCTGGAGTCACCTACCTGAATAAGAAACGTCTCAACAGTTGAAAGTTATAAATGAGCAAAGTCCTACGGTGACCGAGATACCTGTCGCTAGCAAAACGGGCGTAGCTCCAAAAGTTGTAAACCCTTTCACCTACCCTTATTGCAAAGACAGTCCCACGTTTCGAATGAACTTAATTGGAATCATCTACCTAAATTAGACAAGTCACAATAGAAGGTCGAAATTTGAAAATGTGCGATAAATCCAACTGTGACTGTAATACCAGCCCCTAGTAAAACGGGCATAACTCGATTCCTAACAGTCGTAGACAATTTCAACAACCCTTGCTGACTGCATAGGTGTTAAGTGCGTCCTGGGCTAGTTGGTCGCCCACACACGACTTTAGTCCTTTGTGGAGGTAGAAACTGGTGCTGCCTGATTGCTTCTTAGCATTTGGCTAGTATTGTTGGCAGACTGAAGCATTGTTGTAAAGAAGACACTCCCACCTATCAAATGAACCTAATTGGAGCCATCCACCTGAATTAGAAAAGCCCAGCAGCAGTTTTAAGTTGACAAATCGTAGCCAAAAAATTGCCGAAAATGGCCCAAAATCCATTTTTATTGAAAATCGTAAGCCATATGAAAAAATGTATGGGAATGACATCGTAGATTAATTACTGCAAACAACTTTTATCTGAACTGTTTGTATATCACTAACGGCCTTGCATAATCAGCCAAATGGCAAAATTGGGTCCCATTTTGGCCACCATCTTTAATGCCTAATACATTAAATGTGTATTGCCAAGGTGGCAACATATGGAAAACTATTCCTTGGGATGTAAACAACAACTTCCAAGTGAAAAATAAAAGTTGGCAAAATATGCACACTTTTTTACAACTTGTTCCCTGACTAAATGCGCAGAGATTAGAAAGCCGCAAAGCCATCCACACCCCCCCCCCCCCACCACCCAATGTAAAAGTACACCTCTTTAGCCTTTATTCAGTTTCCTCATTTTACATTAGCAATGTATGCCTGTAAAACTGAACTGGAATATACAGATAACTTTGCAGCAATAAACTGGCCAAATGCCAGTATGTGCTTTGTATGTGCCAAAATTTGAAACCGTTATATTTATTTAGGGGGTTTCACTGTACAATTCAGTTAACTTAAACGCTGTAGCAACATTACTCGACTTTTAATTGCTCAGCATTCTCTCCTACGCCACACACAGAGTTGTTGATTGCTTGCTGCAGCAATTCTGCTAAACACCCATATCGTACACAAATGTGTTAAATTTTGACGATCGTTTAAGTTAGGCACATCGTTCGCACGTACCATCTCGAATATACCAGTGACATGCGTCTCGTGTGTACAGATTGCAAACAAGGATATAGCGGTTTTGTAGGCCACCTATTACTAAAAAAAGTTAATAAATCGGAAAAGAATTTTCGTACAACCAATGGTCCTCTCCCCCAACCCCCCTCCTCCCGAACTGAGACATCTCACTGATCCTTAAAATAACTAATTTAACATGCACTGCACAGTACTACAGAAAAAAAAACCTTAAAAGCAACAGAAAGTGTCAACACGGAAATGCGCCTACCTTCTTCCCCTTGGTACGGAGGGCTCTACGAGCAAGGCTGTGCCCATAAATGCTAAACCTGAAAAAGTTTTAAGAAATGAAAATTAATCAACCTGGGATGGACTTCTTATCCAATTTTTGACTTTGCAATGCTTAGTAAACAGCATGTCGTGTTCATATCACAAACACTTGAGGCTTATCTTCTTTTTGACCTCCAATGCAATTTCGTAAGAGTAAACATAAGTACAATACAGACCTAGCGTTCAAACAAGTGAAAAAAAAACACCTGGTATAATATAGAATTAACGTTTAAAAAACAAAACATACCCCCGCACCTCTTTTCAAGAATGTCTACTACTAACACATTTGACCAAACCCTCGTAACAGAATGGCAAACCACTGTATCATCTTGAAATCCCGCATCAAAGTATACATAAAAGATAAGACCAAAGGAATACGTTGCTGTTTAGGTACGGAATGTTTCGGTGAACGTTTCCACGACGCAAGGCAATGAATGTTTGTAACTATTTAACAATTTCGGTGCACGTCTTATATAATTGCTTACTTCAGCCAGGAAAAATTTCCAGAGGAACCGAACAACGCAGCTAGGAACCTGCGGGAGCGCCGTTAAGAGCCCCTAGGCAGGATACAGGGCAAAACCAGCATTTTTTTTGGGGGGGGGAGGGGGGGGGGTAGGGTGCCCTTTTACAGGTGAAGCATTTAAGGTTCATTAAGGTTATCCAGCTTCTGGACCGTACGTTTTCGACACAGGCATTCTAATTTCAAATTATGACAAGGTTGTAAAAAACGAGTGACTAAATTGGTTATTTTTTTTTGGGGGGGGGGGGGGAAGGGAGGCTTGCATAATGTTTCAGCACAATGTGCAGGGGCACGCCACATTTTGGGCTTGCGTAATTAGTCTATAAAAGACGAACGGAAAGCCAGAAAGTGATAGAGAGCTGTGGCGCGTTGGTGCTTGGTTGATGGGACCGTAAGCTAGTAGAGAATCAAAAAAGATGTACGGATCGACGGTTTAGTAAAAGTGAAAAACGAAAGGAGCAAATAGAGTAGGCGACCAAGTCTGGCATGCTTTCCACTTGCTATAAAAAGCGAGTGTAAAGATAATTTGGTCATCCTCACATTACCACCATTACACCCAAGAGCCCGTCGGGTATTTTGGGCCACTTTTTTTCGGACAACTGCACCAAATGAACACCAAATTTTTTCTAACCAATAGTACTTTTCCTGACAACTACACGCTATCAAAATCGGAAATGGAACCCAATAAATGTACTGAGGCATCAGCTCCGATTACATTCAAGATATTTTATTTGAGAGGGATATCTGCCATTTTTTTTGGGGGGGGGGGGGCAAACTTTTTCAAAAGAAGAGGGCGCCGCCGCCACCTTTGTCGTGAAGATTTACTGAGTTATTGTAGTTTACACAGCACAGTCCTCGCATTGGCAGTGAAGGCAAACTCTTATGGATGTGTATTCCCACTTTTTAATTGTGAAAACCCGGGCACGATCTAATAGATGCTTGCGTACACCAGAAGCAGATCCACAAGCTTTTAACACTTTACAACAGGACGACGCAATCCCGAATGAAGTAAACTTAAATCACGTTGATTTGCCCCAATCGGCATTTGATCAGACGTCATATAACGCTACACAATCACCAGTCATCTTGGTTAGATGAAGACCGTTTTCGTTGGCAGGTTTGCAGGAGCATCACGCAAAAAAGCTTTACAATTTCGACGAAACTACACTAAATTCTTCGGGCAAAAGCGCGAACTTTGCTATAAACGACAACGAGCCACAACTGGAAGCATCCAGTACTACTGTGTCACTACCTTTATCGTCACAAGTGCCTACAAGAGTGTTGACAAGTTGCCAAAAAGTTCTGCAACACTCTAGATGTCTACCCTTAGCGACCAACACTAGGATGGAAAGCAACAGCCACAGCTTCACCATAACTCAAAACAAGCCGGGTGCTTTTGAAGTAGTCATGGTTGGAAAATTGCCCTCTTAAAGGCACATAAATCCCTCCGTATCTGGCCTACGCTAAAATATAGTTCAAACGACCGCAGGGCGCATTGCTCCACGACACTAGTCATACTCATTTCGGGGCCGCTGCAACGTGACACATCGTACGACCAAGTCGCAAACTTGAGCGAAGGATTAATTATCCTTAATAAATCGGACCGAGCCGTTTAAAACAAGCCTAATAACATTCACGCGCCACTACTGACATCTGTATCGTACCCTTAGACCAGCAAATGAAAGGTAAATCAGTTTCTATAAAACTATTCCGGTAATGTATCGAGTGAAACTGTTAAAATATACCGGAGGGAGTTATGTGCCTTTAACAGGGGTGTAAGAGAAGATTCTTTTACAACTGGCAATGTGTACGACACAAGGTCAAATTTTCATCCAAAAACTGAGCAAGTCGCCTGCTGCCATCTTAAGAAAACACACCCGTCTTCGTACCACAAACAGACGAGGCAGCGCTTTTGAAATGCTCGGCAACGCAAGCCCCATCTCATGACATGTCGGCATCAAAGCTGCGTTCGTGTGCTGCGCAAATTTATGAAAACCCACCCAGTATAGAACAGGTTGAGTGGATTCACTTCAGATGTGGGGGAGGACACCTGTGGACAAACAGGAATTACCATGGATCGTTGCAGGATTAAGCAAGAGGATGCCACATCAATGCTACACACAAGTTACGCAACGAGGGAGTAAGAAGTCAGGAAGTTGTCCTTCCCAACAAACCCAACAACCATCAGCAACAATGCAGCAGCAGAGGCTACTTAATGAAACACCAAAGTTTACAAGGCATTCGGACGCACAAACTACTCAGGAGTTCTAGATCCTATAAGTAAATATCAGCAGGCCTTTTAACTAGCCAACTGTTTTCTGCCATTAAAGGGCAAACTACCCCAAAACAAAACTTAAGGATTCCCGCAAAGCTTTACGGCCGTGTGAAGTCGTGATATCAAACGCCAAGCTAATCCCACCGAGTAATAGTTCGAAGATTAAACGAAATAAATGAAAATTGCTTACTGCGCAATTTTCAATTATTTCATTTAACTTTTGAAATATTAGTCGGTGGGATTAGCTTGGCGAAAGAGCTTGGCGTTTGATATCACGACTTCACAGGGCCGTAAAGCTTGGCGGGAATCCTTAACAAGTTTTGTTTTGGGGTAGATATCAGATTTTATTGGTCCAAATTGACGAAATCCATTTTTTTCTTAGTAATTATGAAATGGAAACGCCAAACTAGTTTTCTGGTCCATTTCCTTTTCTCTTTTTTGGTTTCGTTAGATTTTAAGGATAGCAGTCACCTTTTTCATTTGATTAGCATTTTTATTAGTACTACAGTATCTCCGTGCAAACCACGCATTTGTTTAATGTTCAGTTTGGCATTGTTGCATAAAAACAATGTTTAAAACAATCAATTTGGTTGTTTGGGGCTGCCTAACCCCTGAACCACTTGACCAATCAGAAGAAGCCATATGAAAAGGTCACATCTCCAGATCAATACCTTCAAAATGAGCTGAGAAACAGCTGTATCCACCACATGCATGGAAAAATTTATTTTCGTGATACAAAAAAGCGTTACCAGTAGTTAGTAGTAATTAGGCAAATTTCAACGTTATTCAGATCGTTTTTTTAAACAAGAAAACGGTAAGCTGTGTCCTTAATAGTGACATGTCAGGCGACCAGTCTCCCGATTAAACAAGTTTCAGCCTTTTCTATCACACAGTTATTTATCCTCAGATGGCTGAAAACAGCCAAACTATCTTTATTGTAAAGACAACGTATCTAGTAGTCGCCATGCTCATATAGACATATTACTTGGATGTTATCGTTTTATCTTGACGGGCGACACACTAGCGTGTCTCGATTACATCCATTTTGACGTGCATGCTTTACTTTTGGATCACTTACACAATAACTAAACACAAGAACTGCGGTAAGAATACGTTACGTACTCAGATGCAACAATTTAATTATTGTATCACCAAAACACGACACGAAGACCGTCATTATTTAGCTGGAATGCGCAGAAATTAATGCGTCAGATGTCACTTTTCGATTTCGACTCGCAGCCAGTGAGATAGCTCAACAACAACTGTCGGCCAGCTAAGGCCGTCGGACGCTTGAGCTCTCACAGCCAATAGAGCTATCTCAATCGGCTACGAGTCGAAATGTGACATCTGTCGGCATTAATTTCTGTTCCAGCAAAACAATGGCGGTCTCCGTGTCGTGTTTTGGTCATGCAATAATTAAATTATTGCATCGGACGTACGTAACGTATTCTTACTGCAATTCATGTGTTTAGTTATTGCGTAAGTGATCCAAAAGTAAAGCATGCACGTCAAAATGGATGAAATTGTCCTTTTAGTTTATTAGGAGAAATTGAAACGTGTCTAAACGTGTCAAATGTAGAAAATTTAGAGAACTATTTCAGAGAGCATATGAACCTGCAAACTACATCCCATAGCTGAGGCGCGATTGTCAGGGCTTTTATGACCGTTTGCAGCCTAATGCACCAGAACAGGTCGAAATAAGCAGGTTTTAGAACAAAACCACACAGAATATCTGCATTCTTTGCAAGATGAAGTTTTCTATGTTAAAGGAACTTGCTGAAGACAACAGTGAAAGAACTCTTCATACGCCAGTGCATTTACCAGCCATAGCAACCACCCTAACCCGACAACAGTATAGAACCAGCACTAGCATGGCGAAACCAGCGAGAAAGACACCAGCCAGAAACCTAGAAGTAGATTTTCATTCACTTTACTCAGCCGGGGATTTGAAGCACAGAAAAACAGCACTGCGGAAAACAGAAAACAGTGAAAACCACACTTAAATGCTCATCTCACGCACTCGATCCACGACGATTTCAGCAAAGTATTCAACAAAAACCACCCAACGAGAAGGCAACTACCCCAAGACAAAATGCAGCTGAAGAGTCACTAAGTGGCGAACAAGGAGAAATTAAACTGAAGACACGCAAAGCAGACTGCTTTGTATTCAGCAACCCAGGCCATTTCAGAGCTGGGTGTAAAGTAAACCATCGAAAAACCGAGGATTAAACTCGCTGTCAAACAGGGCAGTCAAATCTCAATAAGGGCACGTTTACGCAACGACTCGCCTTTATATTCTCCCAGCAAGGCTTCGATCACAACAGCAAAGGTATCGTTGTCATGGTAACAATGCTGACTGAGTTAGCTAAATCTGACACAGTTTGAGTAAATGCTTGCAGTGGTATAGTCTGTTACAATAAGATAGAGAATTCCTCCTGACGAAACAATTTTCAGTCTCTTCTGAACTCACATTATAGGCTGTTTTCGTTTTGAGCTGCTAGAACTAAAAAAGGCCGCCATGTTGGAATTTCAGATGATTTCTAGCTTGTAGCTGCGAGCATGCAAGAACGAGTCATTCCATAAACGCGCCCTAAGGATTGGCTGTAAACATGTGGCTTAGGCAGAAGAAGTGTAAAAATCATTCAGGAGTGCAAAGTTCGACACAACTGTGACTTGGAAAGAGAAAGAAGCCAAGGAGTGATACCACTTCTATCAACCATGCTACAGGGGCACACCTATCCAGCACTCGTTGATATCTTAAGTACTTTATTCGAAGGAAGTAGCTGACTTGTTTACACGACCAGTTTTTGAGCCCCGACACTTTGACCGTGTGTGGGACTTAGCCGTTAAGAGGCACATTTTGCATAAAATTTCAAAAATCATTTTTATTAGCTTCAGGCACAATGCAATGTTACTGAATATGTAAGAGCCATGTAACGAAAGGGTGAAAACCACACAATGATGCACATATTTTTGGTTTTAGATGATGTAGCAGATAGTAATGTCTTGCTACAAAGGGACTTCTCATACAAGACGGGGTTGGCTGGATATAAGGAATAGAAAGTAGAAATACCGTTGGAAAGTAGAGGATAAGGACCAATAGCAAGTGGATGAGGATTGGATGGTGATAGGCCACATCCAGACGGCACACAGTAATAAACAGCAGAAAAGGAGACAAAGGAAAGTTCTAAAATTTCTAAGTCCTTACCTTCCAAACTGGGCTTAACCCATGTTAACATAAAATCAAACTTAAGCCAGATGTCAAACCAGTTAGGATGCCTCAAGAGCCATTATTGATACAGCAGGATTCCTGGATCCAAGATGGAGTCACCCAGAAAGGGTTCAGTAAGAGGTCGTGTCCCTGCACCGAAAACGGAATGCTCCCAAAACCTACGCCTCTGAACGCATGTTGTGACCAAGACAATAACACCACTAACAATGCCACGCACGGCATGATACTTAACATAAAACTTGAATTATACCACAAGCCACGGCTATTTGCTGTAATGTCATCACGAGTTAGCCACTGACGAATGAAAATAGCGGATCTTTGGCCGTCTGATTGGACTAGCCCAGTCACGTGGTAGGCGCATCACAGCGAGCAGTCCTTGCGTGGTTTTGAACGCCCACTTGTAAGCCCCCCCCCCCCCCATTAGAAATGGTAAATTAAATGTCACTCCTTCAAATCGTAGTTTTTCTGCTGCAAAATTAACTAAAATCTTCATAGCTTGTTTACCGAGGCGTGTTTTAACTCCCATCACTACGTGGTCTGGTTTGTGTAGCATTAACACAATGCCCTTTCTTCATTTATTCACTAATTTAGTTCTTTTTTAACCGCAAGCAATAAAAAGAAATGATTTTTGTATTAAAACGTGAACTATCTCGGGCATGCCATCTCAATCAGACAGGTCAGTCCAAACCAGGACAGAGTAGAAGTAATTTTAAAACTTGCCCGAGCCAACAAATGTTACAGCAGAATGTTCGAGCTCTACAAGATTTAAAGAACAAACTTGTTAGGGCAACCCTACGGTTCCCCGACATGTCTAGTTTTAACTTAATACAGAAAGCAGCCATTCAGGTCTTGCAGCAATTTTGCCTTCAAGAACAACCAGGGAAAGGTTTAGTACCTGTGCACTTTACAGGCAGGAGGCTTACCCCAGCAGAGAAATTAGGGATGCACCGAATATTCGGTATTCGGCCAAAAATTCAAGTATTCGGTATTCGGCCGAATACTGATTTTGGCTGAATAGTGATATTCGGTATTCGGCCGAATAGTGATATTCGGTATTCGGCCGAATAGTGTTAAGATTTGTTGTTATTCGGCCGAATATTTTTTAGGATAAATTTATGTAATTGTGCGAGTGTAGGAACGTTAAGCTAAGCATTTACTTTTTGGTTTGTGAGGAATTGTCTTCTGACATTTCTAAAAGAAGGGAAAAAATGATCAAATATTTTTTAATTACAGGTATTCGGTCACGTATTTGGCAGAATAATTCTTCGTTATTCGGCCATTATTCGGCACAGAACCTAATAATTCGGTATTCGGTAGTTTAACTATTCGGTATTCGGCAAGTTGAGTATTCGGTTATATATTCGGTATTCGGCAAAGTTTGTATTCGGTGCATCCCTAAGAGAAATGTGGAATTCTGAACTGGATATGTGTTCAGGGATGTTCAGGGATGACTTAGGTTTCATGTCATTTGCCATTTGCAGAGATCACTTTGCTTTATCCCACATTTCAGTCATTAGAGAGCCAGCAAGAAGATTAACATGTTGGATCCTTGAATGCAAGGGTACGACTTTTATCAAGTATCGGAAAGGTAGTTTGCACGATGCATCCGATGCCATTAGGAACATGCAGATGGCACCATTCAAAAGCTCTCGAAAAAATGTATCTCGAATGGTGTATTACCCGACAGTGAAGAAAATAAAAAAATACCTGACCTTATAGCAACTGTCTGCAGCAGAGCCAACCTATCAATAAGGTAGCGTCGACTCACTTATTCTCGCTAAGGCGTTGCATTCGAATAAATGGCTGTTAAAGACAATATTACAAAACTAGGAATATAAAGAGTTGTGAATATCGCATGCGAGAGATGCTTCAATACATTGGTGTTTCATTGGGGTAAAATTGAATTCAGGTTATTTATCGCATCCACACTACTTAATCTTCTACCCAGTACACTGCAAACGAACCAAACACAGATCTGTGTGACGAATCACTTCGAACTTTGGAAAACAATGTTGGAATTAAGTACGCTGTATGTTCAAACACTCCACAAACACCGAGTGCGATTCATCCAGCACTATGAAATATTCCCCTGATGAATCTTCAACCCCCTTCGTTCCCACGTATCACACACCTAGTGCACGACAAGCTAACCACACAGTTTGCACACCGTTGGAAAACACAACGGCCTTCCAAATATAGTAGGCAAAACACGGTGCTTTCAAATCTGGAAGCAGACGACAGCAGTTGTGATGATTACGTAGATAAACAAGAACTAATAGCTTAAAAAGGCCGGAAGAAGATAAACGCAAGTATTTTCCATTATCTGTTCATCGAAAATTTGCCAAACTCAGTGTTTGTGGAGTGTTTGAACATAGAGCATACTTAATTTCAACACAAAATAGATCTTTATAAGCATATGTGAATACCTCTGCCATAAAGACCGGAATTTTATATACAATGATGAAAGCGTCTTTGTTTCATAACGTGGGATTTTTTTTTTACCAATAAGGTGGAGTCGACTCCCTTATTCTCGCTAGGGTGTTGCATTCGAATAAATGGCTGCTAAAGACAATATTACAAAACTAGGAATATAACAAGTTGTGAATATCGCATGCGAGAGATGCTTCAATACATTGGTGTTTCATTGGGGTAAAATTGAATTCAGGTTATTTATCGCATCCACACTACTTATCTTCTACCCAGTACACTGCAAACGAATCCAACACAGATCTGTGCGACGAATCACTTTGAACTTGGGAAAACAATGTTGGAATTAAGTACGCTGTATGTTCACATGTATTTTCTTCATTCTTCACACTAAAGAATCACTGTGGTATAAGGCTTTTGTGGTGTTGTTCATGTAGTGCTAGGGGCCACCAGCCTTGGTAAATTTAACTCTCCTTTTAATACTGCAGCTACTAAAAATCTAAATGCAAGTGCAAAAGCCACATATCTTCTTACATTCATGCAACAAAGCTACCTTCATCATGAAATTTTTATCAATTTAGAATAAAATTGTGAACCTATGTATCCCTAACAAGACAAAATTTAGTCAGTTTGACCTCGCTTGCTTGACCACTAACTAGAAATGAACTGCGCTTCTAATTATGAAGCTGAGAACTTGGGCCAAAACTAAAAGCCAGTCTTAGGTTGGGACATGTCGAGAAAAAGGGAATTTAAAACAGCTCCTGAAATAAGTATTCAAAAATTATATGGACTTACGACTTGCCCGCAAATTAAAACTTGAAATTTCAGATGACCGCTGAAGGGCAATGGCAAACAGTGGGCTACAGACCTATTTCAGCATAGCAGTTCTATTTCCTAGTGCCTGCACTGTGTAGTAAGTATTTTTTTAATCACTTTCACTGGGCATTTCCAGGTGTTAGGATCCATACGAACCCTCAACGACAAACTTGTTAGCAACCTACAATGCCAGCTCGACCTTTAGCTAAATTCCTAGAAACTAGTGGTCGAACAAAACCTAAAGGAGGTAAGACTATGGAATCAAAAGCCTTTATCTCTTTTTTTTCATTCTGCTATTCAAACAGCTAGTTAACATGAAGTCAAACCACTGCACCAATTTAGAAGTAGGTCGATTTCATCACGCTACACCAGGAGTTTTTTAATACACTTTCACACCAACACGGCGACCATTTTGTTTTTTAAATGGCTGCTATACAATACAAAAATTCAAAATCTTACTTATGTACGTTAAGTTTGGTGTCAAAAGCTAGGTTTCAGAGTTCAGAATTTTTAAAAATGCTCTAAAAAGGTGCCAGAACTCCACAAGACAAGATATCCCAGATGGTGGCCAAATTCAAGTGTCGACGCAGATTTGAATTGGTGCTAGAAACCGTGAGTTCGTTTGAATGGCTGGTGGTTTGAATTGGTGGTTCATGGCCTTCGGTATTTGCAAGGCAGTCCAGTTTTCCATCTGTGCCATAGAACTGTACGGTGAAGACTATGAACTAGGCATTTGATACAAAGGTTTGACAGCGGCTGGAGATACAAGACTGAAGATTGCCTGCAGAAGACGAAAGCAAGTAACTTTTGAACCTTTAAAAAGTTTTTAATTCGCCGAAAATTTGCACTACTCGAAGTTTGTGAATCTGTTCGAAAAATCGAAAACATAGGCGTAGCATATTTTCTCAACACAATGGGCTGTCTAATTTAAAGCACATCGTCACAGTTTCTTTCACCATGCCTCGTACAAGATGTATTTGGTAGGAGGCACGCAAAAATTGTGAAATGACGAAATTATTTTCGTGGTATACTCACAAGTGGCGATGGAAAGTGGCACTAAAACCTATCTAAATCAACCAACACAGAATATCTGAATTCCATGTAGCCAAATTTGCTAAATGTCTGAACGACCTAACTAAAAAAAAATTACTTACATTTTAAGATTAAAAAAATTTAGGCAACAAAAATCTATTTATTCTGCAGTAAAACAACCAGCTAACTATAAATTTAAAAATACAGTGGGAATTACCTAAAATTCCTTATACAATGCGATTTTGTTTTTCCATTTTGGAACGGTTGGCACACTAGAATTTTGCTTGGTTTAACTATAAAAGTAAGGTGGTTAAGAACCTTTAATAATTGTTCACATGAGTGGCTTACATGGTAATTGGCAACATTTTATCCATTCTGTACTGTTCTGCAACTTACAAGTTGGATGCAGCAGTAGCGGGCAATATTTTAGGAGTTTTAACGTTAACTGCAAAATAATGTCACAAAAGAACCTATCGAGTTAAACCTTTGTGGTGTGGTAAATTATCAGAGCCAGCTAGTACTTTAAAAATATAGAAAACCCTTTAAACCGAAATATTCTTTATAGCACTAATACGTACACTACATGCCTTGTCTACTGCGTTCAGGCAGGGTCGCAGGTGGCCAAGTAGTTAAGTTCAGGAGCAAACCCGTAGCCAGTACCGTAAATCGTGTATTGAAAGCCCAGCCCCTAAAATGCTGTCAAGTCAAAATCATGAAATAGTGGAGTTAAAGCCCACCCCTCAAATTGTCGTTTTTCTACGAAAAATTACCTAAACGTTATATATGAAGTGAATAAAGATAGTACTGCTTGCTAAGTTTACTGGCCCCTTCTCCATCCCTGTAGTAATAGTGGACTCTTCCTTTAGCTCCTAGCACCTGCACAAGGCCTGGGCATCTCTCACCTAAGCCTCCTCCCTTCTTCACAGCAATTAAAAGGATGTAAAAATTGGTCTTCAGAGATCGTTCAAAAGCTTCGAATTTTCTGTAATAGATGTCCAGAAAGGTTAGAAAATTGATAATGCTTGATTTAAACCCCCCCCCCCCTATTTTTGCCAAATTAACTGCATAACCCCATGGGCGTTTAATCTACGATTTACGGTAGTCATTTGGCAAATGAAAATCAAGGAGACAACTTCAATTTAGCCCTACTCGGCAAAATGGCGAGGAGATTACAGATAGATCACAACAGCTATGTCTCGGAAACCGTACAAGCTAGAAAAGACAGTTTGAGGTATTATGCACAAAATTTACAAGAGCTAAGCGTAAGCAATACAATAGCATAGTAATAAGATTAGGGTGAAAGAAAATTGTACTATTTCATAAATGCATGAATTAGAAAGACAATACATTAAGCAAGATTTATTTGGGATATGGCGAGCACAGATTAGGAAATGGCGATTACTGTCTACGGTTGAGTATTGAGATTCTAGTGTGTTGTAACCAAGCAGTTACCTAGTCGATTGTGACTTTGCTACAGTGGTCTATGACAGCAACTGGATTAACACCTTTAAAATAACTTGCAAATATCAGCGTCTCACATGTGAAAACTAAATTGGACTTTGTCACAAACACCACAACATGATTTCCTAAAACTGGAGCTGAAACGGGTCGCCATTTTGGGCAAATTACCGGACAGCCACTCAAACCCGAAAGTGACCCGTGACCAGAGAACAATTTGTTTAGTGATAATTTGTAAACTAGCTATTCCCCACAAAAAAGATCGTTTGTCTTTATCAGTATGGTTAAGGTTTACAACCAGCAACCACAGTTTTAGGTTACCACAGCAAATCAACTTTCCATAATTCTACATCACACGTTGAAGTCATACTCTGCTGTCAATTGAAAAGTTGGGTCACTTGGCTAACACATGTCGGGTCACCAGTCATGTTCGCATCACTGGATCAAAAGAGCAACTAATTTCAACTTTGCGTAAGCTAAAAGTCATCAGAAGCAAACGAATGCTTGAATTTTTCCCCAGAAGGGAATTTCCCTCTTGAACTTGAAAATATTACACCTCTTGTTAAAGTGGAAAGGAAAACCAAGAGATTTAAACAGAGAAACGTTGCACCGTGTATGTGCAGAGATAATAGCCAGAACACAAAAGTTTCTTCAGGCAATTTCACAGAACATTTTTACTTTATACCGAGATGATCTTATTTTTGGCTATATATAACGCCAAAAATAAAAAATAAACAATACAAATTTATTACGTAGAAGATATTGCATACACAGTTTAAAACATTTATTTACACAGCATTTTTTTTTTTGTCAATAGCTGGCAGCGAATTGTCAGCATTATACTTTTTCTTACGACCACTATCATTCTTGTTGTTCGTTAATAACTTATCCCCCCCACCCCACCCCAAAAAAATGAAATTGGATATTAATTCAGTGCTACCAGTGGACCTTTGTACAAAAATATCGAATTATCGACCTTTATATCATAAAAATATCGACCGATTACTGACCAAAGTACAAGATTACTGTCACATGTACAAGAACTGAAAAAAATGCAAAAACCACAAATGCATGCAACCGTCACGGCAAAATTTGAACTAAAATTTTCGCCAGTTTAACGTCAGTAGTAACAGAAATGAACCCTGTGTCAGAATCGGAGCCACGCTATGTAGCAGTATGGCTGGCTGTGTTGCAGTACGATTTACCTTGCGTTTTTCTTTTGTGATTCTTTTTGCAGTACATAATCGTGCCAAAAATTTACTGATTTTGACGTTCAAGTACACCACTTGAACAGTTTTTTTTTTCCCGAGAGCTTTTGAATGGTGTTATTCACAATACGATAGGATGAGTCAACTTCAAGTTGTTTATCAAGAAACAACCAACAAAGAGTCTTGAAAAAAGTTCTTGCAAGAAACTTGTTCATGAACCCAAATAGGGCTAACTGAAAATTTTGCACAATGCATAATTCCACCTTCACCCCCTACCTGCAGACCACAGACCCCCCTCCCTCTCCCCGCAGACAGTTTTTTGTTGGTAAAAAGTGTGTCGCAGACCAGCTGAAAATATTCTGTTTCCGGGGAAATGAGCAAGATGGAGTAGCCAGCATGCTAGACGTTCTATACATAACAAAGTGCATAAATTTACGCAAAAAATTATTCGGCCGAATACGAAATACTTGAATTTTTGGCAGTATACCGGACATTCGTGCATCCTTAAGTACTTCCTGGTTGTATCAGTGCTCAACGAACGTTCAAGAATTCTGCGCAATTCACGTGCATAAATAAACCAATGAGCACGAACATCCAGTAGTTTAAAATCGTGTGAATGCAGAAGGTTAACAAAATGCTTGAACACACTTATCTGTTTAAAGAATCATTCCGTATAGCTAGGGAGCAGTTGTAAACAAGAGTGCACATTTTGCTAACTTCTGTTTCTCGTGTGGACTTCATTGTTAACATGTCATTGAATATTTTCTGATGTTGCCGCTCTGGTAACGCTCGTTGGATAGATACATGGTGCTCCAAAATTAAAGGGTACAAATTATCGATTCGACTCTTAAGACGCAAAACAAAATTAACTTCAAACATATGCCAGTCTAGCCGATTCAACTCGGCTCTAATAGTCAGCATTATTGAAGCAATAAGTGTTTTTCTAATTGTAAGAGCGCACATCAGTTTCATTGTCGGCCACTCGCCCTATTGCTGAAGTAAATATATAAACTTTGAATTGAAGGTTGCTAATTGAGATGGAATAAGGAAGAGTGGTAGAGCACGAGGGAACGTTTTTATATTCGTATGTATGTATAAGAGTGTGTACAGGGTGCACCATAACAATGTTTAGTATCCCCTCACCTCATTTTGCGATTAGGATCAAATATGCGCCCAACATTAGATGCACATGCTAACAATAATAAAGCCCTAACGTTATATTACCCATTATTACAGCCTATTTCAAGTTTACACCCTTAATTTGCAGGATTGCTCCGTTGTTCAATTTGTTATAGTGAGTTTGTTCTAAGTACTCTTGGACATGCTGAGGATATTCTAAAAGGAGGGGATCCATCAATCTGAACCAAAATTGTTTAACCCGCATCTTTAACCCGCACATATGCAGATCAAATGCTAAATACGCTCCGAAAGGAGGTAAACACATCCGACCAAAGATAAAGGAGGTAAAGTGGATCTTATCCGAGTTAAACTAATCCACATTGGTTGGTGGATCGCACACGATTCGCTTTGCATCACTTCACTTGAGTGTGCGCTCCGGATGCTAGTGTGGGTCGAATTCCGAATTCGCAACATTTCATCACCGGGTGCAATCGCGTTTCGTGTAAGCAAAGGAAGCACACACTAATTTTCATGGGGTTGTTTATACTGTCAGCACCTATTTAAAAAGTTAAACGATTTATGGGCTTGTGGTGCCACTGTGCGAATGTTAGTCCAGGCACGAATCTGTTAATTAAGCGACAATGGCGTGTTCTGGTGAGCGACTGAGAAACTAACAACTAACCCCTTTTCGCCTTCTTTTCTCTCTTGCACTCCGAACGGAAACTAACACGGATTAACACCGCATTTCTCTCAATTCGGAATTTGATTCCAAATTAAAAGCCTGTGCTCCGATCGGGTGACAGGAATGGTCCTACACTATGGTGAAGGATTACCACTATGAAGAAGTGGTAATAGTGCAGTGAGGAAACCATATGGTAAATTACCATATGCGTACATTTCGATTTCAAAGTGCTCTTCTCTTGCAAGCTCTCTAATAGCTCTACATAGGAACGTTCTACCCCCCTTTAAAGGTGATGTAGTAGTGGCGTAGCGGCGAATGCATACAGCAATTTTCGATTTCGAAATTCGCTTGCGAACTTTCTAAAAGCCAAAATGGACATGTTTAGGATATTCAGACACGTTGCGATCTAGTCTTTTCCACCAATCTTACACAAAACTGCTCAAGCTTAGATAGGGACCGTTCTACCCTCTTTAAAGGAAGTGGTAATAGCGTTGCGGTGAACGCTTATGGCGATTTTCGACTTCAAAGTACTCAAGCGAATTTTCTAATAGCCCGAAATGGACAGGTTTAGGATATTCAGAAAGGTGGGCGGGGGGGGGGGGGTCTATTTTTTTCCATCAATCTAATCCTGTTTAGCTTAGATAGGGACCGTTCTACCCCTATTTAAGTGGTATTGGTGTAGCGGAAAGCGTATGGTGATTTTCGATTTCAAAATGCTCTTGTGAACGTTCCAATAGCCAGAAATGGACATGTTTAGGATACTCTTTAAAGGTGTGGGATCTATTCTTTTTATCAATCCTAACCAAAATTGTTTAGCTTAGATAAGAACCGTTCAACTACCTTTAAGGGTAAAGTGGTAACGGCGAAAGCGTTTGCTTAGTTTCGCTTTCAAACTACTCTTGCGGATTTTCTAATAGCCCGAAATGGACATGTTTGTAATATTTTGAAAGCTGTAGGCTTTCTTTCCATCAATCTTAACCAAAAATTGTTTAGCTCAGACAGTGACTATCCTACGCCCATTCAGAGGTGAAGTATTTTCATCAATCTTTTAAACCAAATTTTTTTAGGTCAGATAAGAACTATCCTATGCCCGTTCAAAGGTGAAGTAGTAATGGCATAGCGACTATTTTCTACTTCAAAATGTTCTTGTGATGCTTGTATTTGCATCAAGCTAAACAGAAGATCCCGACCTTTCAGAATATCCTAAGTACGCCGAATTCGGTCTATTAGAGAGCTTGCAAGAGCACTTTGAAATAGAAAATCACTATATGCTTTCGGCGCTACACTGTTACCACTTCACCTTCAAATAGGTGTAAGACGGTACATATCTTAGCTAACCAATTTTGGTTAGGGTTGATGGAAAGAACACATCCCCACCTTCCAGAATATCCTAAGCTTGTCCAATTAGGTGTACTAGAGAGCTTGCAATTTCATCACATACTTTTGCGGCTGTGCTATTAGCATTTAAATAGGTGTAGGACAGTCCCTTTGTGAGCTAAAAAATTTTGGTCAGGATTGATGAAAGAATAGATGCCAACCTTTAGAATACCTTAAGCATGTCCATTTCGGGCCTAACTCGCAAGAGCACTTTGAAACAAGGGCCACTATAACAACCAATTGAACAAAGGAACGCTCGGTGCAAATTTAATAAACTTGAAATACGATTTTTGGGTTCAATGGATTCCTTTACCTAGAAATTGTATATCACCTTTCCTGTCCAGAATTCTGTGCTGAACGTTTTTGCTTCGCATTTGCTTTTGATTTGTTGACAGTAAAGGAGATACAGCCAAAAAAAAAACAGACAACAAATACATACTACGAATGCATTATAAATATCCAATCTCAGTTTACAGAACCCTCTTCTTCTAGGACCCTAAGAATGTATTAAATGCGTATGGCTAAGGTGGCAACAAGTGGAAAACTATTCCTTGGGTTGTAAACACCCCCAAGTGCAAATTGTGCACAGGAGCCCAGACTTACCTACAACTGCTACCCGACTAATATGGGAAATACCCTTTACAGCCAAGTAGTTTACCCGGCATTCTAATTGTTTTCGGAATACTCAAATTTAAAGCAAAGGCCTCTCGTTTGTGTAACTGGATTTAAATCAAAGAAAGGTAAATCCACTGTAAGATAACTGCTGTAATTGCCTGTAAACCTCGAAGTTGTTTTAGCTGAAGACTTTTTACTGCACACATGGCAAACAACATTGCAGAACAAAGACCCACAATCATTACACACGGAGATCTGGCGACAACAGTGCAGAGTTATAATTCATTTGCTGTCTGCAGAGGGTCTGTCAGTTTAACGTCAAATTTTTTTTTTATAGCAGAAAGCTCGTTCCACCAATTATTTTGTTACTTTGTTGTAGAATGTCCAACGCACGCACACCTTGATCGTTCGTGAAAAAGCAATGTCTCTTTTGCATTGTTCGAGAGGAACGCACATACAACACAGACATACTAAAGATAAAGTTAGGATAAGGGCTGCCTTTAAACGGCATATATAGCTCCAGTGAGACCAGACCCAAAGATTTGAGCCGTAAATGACACGACAGTTTGCAGTACAGCGAATTGTACCTCTGGATAAAGAAGCTACAGCTGCTTTTTTGGGATGCTGGAGCTTTTTATACGTATTAGCCACGAGGCAATGGCTTACTTGTCTTTTTGCATCTGTCCCTTTAGCGCAGTAGGCTTTTCAAATGCTCACATTTGTATTTTATGCGCTGAAGAGGTTTTTTTTAATACTAATATGACATCATTGGGCTTAAAATAAGAGGGGGGGGGGACGAGAACTGTCCTGAAACAGTTTAGTTATTCCTGAAAAAATAAAGAAATCGTCCAAAATTTTACCAGTTTAAATAAAGTGTTGTGTAGTCAGAGAAGTGCAGTCCCAAGTTAACGAGTACCGAAATGTGGCGCTTTACACAGGGTGGTCCACAAAAAACTGATGACCCAATATTTTCTAAATGGGAAGATTTGTCCTCTCATGGTTCCGAGGGGTGCCAACTAGAAAAGTTGGACTTAAAAAAAAAAGGTTGGGTCGTCAATATTTATGGACCACCCTGTATTGCAGTTCAATCATAACAATGTGCAGCAACAATTATTCGTGTCCAGAATAGCTCCTATAACCACTGAAAAAGCAATATAACTGGTAGTCTCCTACACCTCCCTGGCCGACAGAGACTGGTCACGGACTTTGTTAGGGTCCCGTTTCCAGTAATCGACCAACTCTGCTTCGTAAGGCAGTAATTATTGAGCTCTAAAACCACTCCGCCATGATCACCAACAAAACGAAATGAAATTGCACGTAACTAATAAAACAAAATAAGTTGTAAACAATATTAAGGTGGGCTGGCTGCTCTTCACTTTTCTATAGGAAAAATTTATCGTATTCATGTTCATTTTCTCTGAAACCATTAACAGAGCTTTGAAATTGTTTGTGGTTCTAATATGCATCAATGTAATGGTTGTGCTAAATTTATACAATTCTGGCGATTCGTGCCAAACAAGAATTTTAACTTGCAACCAGCTAAGTAAAATGGTTGGCAAACCCAGTCAATCATTCAAAACATTTTAGTGGTACATGCATCTACACCTCTGTAAATTTCATAATATTCTGTGCAGTAGTTTTACAGAAAAAGGAATAAAGTTATTTTGACACAGTAGTACAGTCTTAAGAATTAAGTGAAAGCACTTTTTAAAATTAGCTTTATTTATCGATTTAAAATGCAGAGATTGTTATTTCATCACAATATTCCGAAATAGCCCAAATTTTTTTTCTTGTAGCCAACTGATTTCTTTTTTGAACTTTCAAATGCTCTTGTGACGTTTCCAATTTAGGTGAATGAATCCAATTAGGTTCATTCGAAGGGTGAGAATGTCTTCTCTGAATCAAGGGCAATGTAAAAGGTCTACCACTATTAACGGACCGAGCCATGCCCATTACTGGTATCACAGATTACCATTCAATTTTTCGCTCATTTTCAACTTTCAACTGCTCGTGACCTTTTTAATTTGGATGATCAAATTAGGTTCACTCGAAGGATGGTAACGTATGAAACATCAAGCCGCGTACATGCTAAATCTAGTATAACCTGGTATCTAGGATACCCGACAAAATCGCTGTCATCAGACAAAATCCGAAAAATTTTGTAATTTGATGAACACTTTCACCTAAAAACACGCTTTTCATCAGACCAGTGGTTCCCTACCTTTTTCAAACCGTGACCCACCCAAAAAAATCCCCCCCCCCCACAAGTAAATTCCTTCGCCCATCGGTTTCACAACTAGGGAGTCTGGGGGAGCGTTGTGAGCTCCCTAGTGGGGTCCAGCGCAGAGCCCCAGGAAGCCAACGCTTTTTTTGCATTTTAAGCATTTTAAACGTCATTTGCTCAAAAAAAAAAATAGCCCTCGTATTTTAAAGAATTATACAATATACAATATAGTATATTGTACAATTCTAGATTAGAATTATTATAGTTGTTGGAATAGAGAAATTATAATTTTAGAAGAGATAAAAGTACTTTACAATTAATTAATTTTATTAACGATTAAATTTAAGATTTTTTAAAAAGTAAAATAATTTTTTTACCTGCTTATGTATCGTGACCCCCGAGAGGACGCCTGCGACCCCATCCGGGGTCGCGACCCATAAGGTTGAAAACCACTACACGAGACAATTTTACATTGTGGATATTGGTAGACTATGCTGTACGCATCAAGGGTAATTAAAAGTGTTTACCACTGTTAGGTACGCAACTGCACCATTTTACTAGGGGCAAGTCCCTTACAGTGCCCCTCCTTCACTTGATGAAATGTAAGAGTGGTATGCAAGCACACCGAATCATACCGAATGGGGACGAAAACTTTCAAAAGGAATGTTCCTTCCAATATCCACAGACATTTCAGCAGTACCTAACAGCTGTTGAAGGTCTTCCACTGTGCATGCAATGGCTCATGCTGCAAATTTGGGATCGAGTCGAGTGGCTACCTTTACTGGCTGCAAAGGTACAAAAGCTGCCTCAAAAGTGGACACGTGGTGAGTGTAGCGTGAAACATTTTAACAGAAAATTTTCCACCCGACTATAATTTCAAAACAATGGAAAAATATAATTTGAGCTTAACATATATAATTTCATGATTTTCAAAAATGTTTTACTGCAAAGGACGTATACAGAAGAGGCAACGTTAAAATTTTATAAAGTTCGTCTAATGCTTGATCTCAAAGTTGAGAACCGGATTAATAAAAACATCGCCTCCTCGGGATATTACCGGGCAGCTGTTACCGTATTTAAGTTAACAGCCACCAGGTACCAAGACACCTGGTTATGTTGCATCGCATCTTACTAGCCCTGGTAACAAATTAACGTAAACGAAATTTGCATTAAGTCTCCAATTCTTCCAGAAATTTTTGCAAAAAATATTTTTCCTCCGAGTGTAATATTGCGTACAGAATGTTGATGTTACTTAGGAAAAGTGCGAAGTTGTGTAAAAGTACAATGTTCCAATATTATATAATATGTAATAAAACAATAAATTAAATAATTTTTTTTTAATTAATTAATTCTTATACCTGCTACAGCATAAATTTAATTATCATGCTACGATTTTCTATATTAGGACCCCTGCTTGGCAGTGATAATGAACTTAGTGCTCCCTTAGCTATTATACAGGGTGGCCCACAAAACACTGACGACCCACAATTTTCCTAGTTAGCGGTAATGAAACTGGAAGATTTCTGTCCTCTCCTGCTTTTGAGGGATGCTAACTAGACAAGTTGGACTTAAAATTGTGGGTCGTCATTTTTTTTGTGGACCACATGTTGTCACACCCCAAGATGCTTAGTATGTTTGTTATACAGGGTGGTCCACAAAAACTGACCACCCTACATAGTCTAACTTTTCTAGTTAGCACCCCTCAGAACCAGGAGAAAAACTAATCAAATCTAATGAAAGGGAAGATTTTTGTCCTCTCCTGGTTCTGAGGTGTGCTTCTGAGGTGTGCTAACTAGAAAAGTTGGACTAAAAAAATGTTGGGCCGTCAGTTTTTTTGTGGACCACCCTGTATGCTAAGTAGTGCCAGTGCACCTTGATTACGCAGTGAGTAGAGCTATGCATGGTAGCCTACATATCCACTAGTACGCAGGTGGAGCCCTGGTAGTGTGGTGAGAGGGACTTAGTGCTGTGGGCACATCTGGAGTTGCTTACTAGTACTACGAGCCTCTCTCTTAACCAACTCCCCCCGTCTCAGCTGATCAGGTCACCTCTGGGCTCCAACCAGCAACACTCCTCTCCTCTCCATGGCAAGGGTGGTGAAGCCTCCTGAGCTGATATTGAACCACAGTATAGCCCGCGTGGACTGGAATAAACCTGCTTTTGCCCTAACTGGTGTGGTTATTCTGGTGAAGACCCAGGAGGGATTACTCCAACCCTTAGCATAGGTACACTGAAATAATGCATATTTTTTTATTGGAATATGCCACTTTGCGTGTGGGTACCTAAGGCAACCCTCTCGAATGTGAATCCAGTAGCAGTCACCACTTGGCCAGTAGACCTTACAAAGCACTTGCCAATTCACAATTTCTACTTGCCACATACCAATGACATCTTACACGATGCATGGTTTTTTTCTAATTCACGCATTTACGAAACTGTAAAATGCTCGTTAACCCCAGTATTAACGAAGATAAAGCAGTTATGCAGCCTAATAAATCTGAGCATAACGCCGCAAACCGTTCGTACGTAACTTGTACGGTTCCCCGAGATATTGCTCTTCGAGTGTCGTTCTCTATTGCTAGTCGCCATTTTGGCGAGTGAGGTCACCAATTCTGATTTCCATTCGCCAAATGGCGAGTGGCGACCAACATTGGAGAGGGGTTGACCTAAGGCTGTAACTCCTTAACTGTAAACAAATCAAAAGCATAACGTGAAGCATAAGTACGTTGAGCACACAATTCTGGACAGGAAAAGTGATATACATTTTTTACATAAAAGTAAAGCTTGAATCCCAAAATCGTTTAAAGTACATCACCCTAAATTCACGTGAACACTCCACTCATTTTTTCAATTGGTTGTTATAGCGCTTTTCGAGTTCAAAGTGCGCTTGCAAACCCTCTAATAGCCCGAAATGGACATCCTTATACCACGCGCCTTGGCTGTTTGCAGTGACGCACGCATCACGTGATTAGGCTAGTCCACTCAAGACGACCAAAGAGCCGCTATTCTCGTTCGTTAGTGGCTGACTCACGATGACATCACGGGAAACAGCCTTGGCGCGTGGTATAGGATATTCTGAAAGGTGGAGATCTATTCTTTCCATAAATTCTAACCAAAATTGCCCTTAAAGGTGAAGACTGTAGAGGTAATGTTGCGTACTGGCAAAAGCTCTACACTGCAAAGGTGGTGAAGCCTTCTAAGCAATCCTGAGCTAATACTGACTCGCTGTACTGCCTGCGTGGACTGGAATAAACCAACTTTAGCCCTAACTGGTCTGGTTATTCTGGTAGGGCCCAGGACTACTCTTATTCGAACCCCTTGGCATTATGTGGTACACTGAAATATTGTGAATTTTTTTATTGGAATATGCCACTTTGCATGCGGGTACCTTAGGCTAATACAATGTTTTTCAGAGGGAGAGCCTCCTAGATTACCAAGTAGAACATCAAAATGGCACCCCCCCCCCCCCCCAAAAAAAAATACATTTCTGGGGCGGGCTGTAACTCCTTAACCGTAAACAAATCAAAAGCAAAATACTGAGCACACAATTCTGGACAGGAAAAGTGATACACATTTTTTACGCATAAGTAAAGCTTGAACCCCAAAATCGTTATTAAAATACATCACCATTAATTTGCGTGCTCTTGCAATCCTACCAATACTCAAGAAATGGCCATGCTTACATTATTCAGAAAGGTGGGGGACCTATTCTTTCCATCCATCCTAACCGACATTGTTTAACTTAGATAGGGACCGTCCCATGCCCATTTACAGGTGAAAAGATTATGGCATAATGATTTTCGTATTCAAAGTGCTCTTGCAAGCCCTTAAAGGGCAATTACATCCACGCTTTACTTTTGGATCATTTACACAATAACTAAACAAGAATTGCGGTAATAATTGCGTTACATACGTTCGATACAACAATTTAATTATTGTATCACCAAAACACGACATGGAGACCGCCATTGTTTTGCTGGAACACGCAGAAATTAATACCGATTGATGTCACTCTTAGATTTGGACTCGCAGCCGATTGTGATAGCTCTATTGGCTGCGAGAGCTCGAGCATCTGATGGCCTTAGCTGGTCGACAGTTGTAGTGGCCAGCTAAGGCCGTCGGACACTTGATAGGTATGGATGTATTCTTTCCATCAACCCTAGCAGAAATTATTAGGTTAGGCGCAAACACAAATATGAACATTACAAAGGCACTTTGAAATTGAAACTAGCCACTACACAAACTACAGCTGCACGGGCTTAGAACGGTCTCTAAGCTAAACAATTTAGGTTAGGATTGATGAAAAGAATACATTCCCAACTTTTTGAATGTTTGGACCATGTCCATTTCGGGCTATTAAAGGGCTCGCAAGACACTTTGAAATTAAAAACCCTCATAAGTTTTCGCCACTTCGCCCTTATTTTTTCACTTAAATTAAAGGGCGTAGGACGGTCCCTATCGAAGCTAAACACTTTAATTTAAGATTGGTGGAAAGAAAAGATACCCACCTTTTAGAACATCCTAAGCATGTCCATTTCGGACTGTTAAAGGGCAATTACGTCCATTGACATGCATGCTTTAATTTTGGATCACTTACACAATGACTAAGCACAAAAACTGCGATAAGAATACTTTACGTACGTCCGATACAACAATTTAATTATTGCATCACCAAAACAAGATACGGAGACCGCCATTGTTTTGCTGGAACGCGCAGAAATTAATGCCGACAGATGTCACTTTTCGATTTCGACTCGCAGCCGATTGAGATAGCTCTATTGGCCGTGAGAGCTTGAGCATCCGACGGCCTTAGCTGGCCGACAGTTGTAGTTGCGAGCCCTTTAATAGCCCGAAATGGACATGCTACAAACATTCAAAAAGGTGGGGATGTATTCTTTTCATCAATCCTAACCTAAATTGTTTAGCTTAGAGACCGTTCTAAGCCCGTGCAGCTATAGTTTGTGTAGTGGTTAGTTTTAATTTCAAAGTGCCTTTGTAATGTTAATATTTGTATTTGCATCTAACCTAATAATTTCGGTTAGGATTGATGGAAAGACTACATCCCCACCTTTCAGAAAATTCTATGTAGGCCTATGTACTTTTCGGGCTATTAGAAGGCTCCTCAAGAGCACTTTTGAACTGGGAAAAAAACCGTATGCTTTCGCCGCTACACATTACCTCTTTACCTTTAAATGAGCATAGAACAGTCCCCAATCTAAACAATTTCGGATAGGATTGATGGAAAGTATAGATCCCCACCTTTCAGAAAATCCTAAGCATGTCTACTATTTTGCTCTAAGTTTTACAACGACCAACTTAAAATTTAACTGAGAAGATGGGTGTACTTAAGCCGTAAGTTGGAATAAGAGTAAAAATGCTGTTATTGCTGGACAGAACCTTTGGGATAAATCTTAGCAGTTGGAACCCATGCAATACCAGAAAATGAAGTTGCATTTGTATGGAAATTAAACTTTTAGTTGTGATTTTTTTTTTTTTTATTATCGGTATCGACATGGATCAAATCGGTTTACCCTTCATCGGTATCGATCGGTAAAAAGTCATATCGGCCGATCCCTAACTATAATATACAAATTTTCCAAAAGTCCTGTAAGAAGTTTTTCCAGGAAAACAGCAGCAGATAGCGTGGATAATCTTTTTTCCGAATTCATCATGTTTTTTTCCAGTTGAGAACAACCACGAAACCTTCTGTTGCAATTTGTGACGAGTTAACCGCTTTGGTGGTGGTGTGACCGTTTGTTGCACATTCCCAGTACTATGAAAGTTATCCACCCAAAACCAAAATTGGCTAAGTTTCCAAAAAAGGTTGGCCTTTGAAAGTAGTAAAACCGTCTTCGAGTCGAAGGGAAAAATCCTGTGGACAGGGTTCAAACAATTTCTGAATTCGCAATTTCCAGGTGTTTACAAGATGTTTGGTTAGGGAAACGGGCAATAGCGAACGTTTTTATTCATATTTGTACGAAAATAATCCAACATCCAGAAAATAACTGTTTCAGAGACTAGTCCACAGGACTATTTGGTTTATTGAAGTTATATCTACAATACTTCGAATTAAAATATTTGCTACTAGCCTAGGATTTTATTTCTGATCTGCTAATTCAATAGAACTAACTTACAGATCAGACACAGGGAAATTTGACGTCTTTTCCCTGATTTACCGAAAAATTCTTGTTTTCTCCGAGATTTTGGCTGTATTTTCATTTTCCCCGAGACTTTCAAGTTCTCCAGGTTTTGTCTGAACCCTGTGTGGAGTTGCAGGCGGTGTATGCAACTCGGCAGAAGATAAGTTTCAGGTAATGTACCTTTTGGAAAGGCCTATATAGTCAGAAATGCAAATTTTCCGAAACGTTTTTTAGCATGTTCCACTATCCTGCGCGAATTTCCAACAATTTACATAGATAGGTAAGCGTGAAAACAGCAAAACCATTTCTCACGAGGAGGTAAATAGAAAAATTTATTACCTTCGCAGCATTTACGTGTGTTTGGAATAATGTTGCAAACAGAGTGATACAGGAAAGCAAACTGGGAGGAATACAGGGTGGTCCACAAAAAACTGATGACCCAAGATTTTCTAAGTTGGACTTGGAAATGTTGGGACGTCACTTTTTTGTGGACTACCCTGTACATTTAAAATGCATACCTTCTCACATTATTTGAGCATCTTGCACGAAATAGCTTTTGCAACATTTACATAGATTAGAGTGAATGTAGCAAAAGCGTTAATCATGAGGGGGAAAACGGGCAAATGAATACCTGTGCAACATTTACACACGTCTGAGGTAATGTTGCAAAACTGAGCTTTAAAGAAGCCAACTGGGAGGAATGTACGTTTAACTCATTATGTGAATGTCACAAAATTTTTCATACACTTTATCCCATGTCAAATTTTAATTAATGCAAAAATAAATCTTTTAAAAAAATGACTATATATAGTTGGTTCCACATTATGTTTGCAGAAAACTGACTGTATGACGCCGCATTTCCATCCACTACGAGTGCAAGAAATCACCTGTAGGCTCCACCAGAAACTTATGTTGAGTCTACAAGTGTGAAATCCATATGTTTTTGCACTCTTATTGCAAGGAAATGTGGCAACCTACAGTCAGTTTTCTGCAAACATAATCTGGAACAAAACTGAATAAAAGGACCTAACTTCCCACGAATTTCGAGCATCCTGCTAGAAATAGTTTTTGCGACATTTTCACAGGTTAGAGTAAATGTAGCAATTCCGGTTTTTTAGGAGGAAAAAAGTAAGAAAAGAATACCTCTACAACATTTACACACGTCTGAACTGATGTTGCAAACCTGAGCCATACAGGACCAGGAGGAACGTACCTTTGTACTAGTAATAAATATTTTAACAGTAATAGAATATTCTTTTGTTTGGTAGGAAGCCAAATTCTTTCATTTTATGAATTAAATTTGTAAGGAAAACATCCTTGTCAAAAAAATTCAAAACTCACGATGATGATGCAGTGCAGCAGCAAAGCATATCACTAAAATAGCCTAAACGAAACGTGTAAGCTTATGTGCACGTAATAATAAATTTGAGTGAAAGGCAATCAGTGAAGTGCAAATAAGTAAGTGGAAGGTAGGGTCAGGACGGATAAAGTAGTTATAATCTTCCCAAAAAAAATTTTAAATTAAAGTAGGCCTAATAATTTTGAGTGAAAGGCAATCAGTTATTTTAATTTTAAATAAAAAATACCCCTACCCTACCTTCCACTTAAGTTATTTGCCTTACCAAAAAATAGGACAACAACGCCCAGAAGTTTGTTTTTGACTACAGCTGGGGTTTCGATCACATTTCTTTCAGTTCCCTTCTTGCAACTAGGGGCCCATTTCCATTCCCTGGCGGGGTCCATTTCCATTCCAACCTCAAAGGAGCTGCCTTTGGCAGTTTCGTTCAGTTTTCAGTATCATTGGTCAAACTTTAACTTTTAGCAAATAAAAATCTGTAAAGGTACCTACGAGGTTAAGTAGGCTAGCTTGCAAGTTGCTTCTACAAAAAAAATTTAAGGTTGTGACGTTAAAATTACTAGGTTACCCTATTTGGTCAGTGTTATGTAACATTTGGCCAAATGTTACAAATATTTATTTTTACCCAGAACAGGGCTCCCAGCCGACTTCAAAGGATAAAAAAAAAGGAAATATAGGAATTTCTTGTTAAAAAATGGGAATTTAATAGGAAAATCAAACAAAATTTACAGTAGTTTTATAGTAATTATTAGTCGTGATGCAGTGGGAGTATGTCCCATTGCACTGTAGGACAACTGTATTATTTTTTTGACGTCCTACAATACAATAAGAAAAACACTTGAAGGCGAATACACGCTTTACTTAGCGTGTGGCCGCTTGCTCAATTGACGTTCACTTTCCGTACCATGCTGCAGCACCCAATAACGGGAAGATTAATGTTCTTGTTTCCGGGTCCAAATAATTAGCGTAGCACGCACCAAAACAGAACAGAAAAATATAGAAGCATTTCACGATTTATAGGAGCTTAATAGGAATCCTATATAAAAAATAGGAAATATAGGAGGACTGGGCACCCTGCCATAAAAAACCTAGCAGCTAAAAAAATTGTGAAAGTTGTCATGAGCGAGCAAGGGGTATGTACGTGGTATACACATTTATTGCAAAATTGCTTCACGGAACAAGCATATTTTGCAAAAAGTAACCCCACTAATGCTCATGTTCGATAATAAAATCAATCGCTTGTCCGTAACCACCAACCAATGTAAATCAAAATCAAGTCCCAGTTGTGTCCCAATCCTTCAGATCTGACATTTTTCCATCACTCAGTGCTTTAGCCTACTGTTTGGCCACAATAATGGCATACATCCTGCGAACAGACTCTGGTAGCAGTCCCCATCGAATTATCAGGCCCCGGGCCCCCCCCCCCCCCCTCTCTAATTTGAACATGCTAATTTTCACTTCTGTGGGTTACTCGGTTACGGCAAAACGCAGAGTGGCTATTAGGATGATTTGCGTTACCAAATTTGTCGCCAGATGGCAGAACAATGCAGACATGGATTACCCGAATTTTGCTATGTGTTGGGGACCACTTTGAGATGGTCATCTATTTTTTATAATTTGTAGTTTACATGGTTACTGTATAACACAGTCCATTTTTGCTTATTAGGCTAGATGTACAAATTTGCAAACAAAAAGTATGGTAAATCAATTTATCTACACTCATTAACGAGAATTAAATGAGCATACATGAAATTATTCATGACTATTTTTTTTAAAGTAGTACAAAAAACTTTACATTAAAAATAATAAGCAGCAGCACAGCTTAACCAAATAACTGGGCACATGAAATGTTCCAATTGCACATGTGGATTTTCCCCCCACTTTTCGTATGGTTATTTTTTCGTATCTAAACACGCTAGTGTGTCGCCGCCAAGATTAGGGAATTTAATTATTTTTAGAGAGCTTAATTATTGTCAAATGCAAAAAGGTGACTCTAGCGACTGTCTTAACTGTAACAAGCTTGCAGAAGATATCAGCCTACTAGTGAAAAATTCTTCACGAGGTGGTATCTTTGCAAATCGTTGTGATGGGGTGTGCTGGGTCCAGTTAACGAGAAAACCTCAACATCAAAGTGTGGGAACAACGTCCTTTACGGACAAAAATTGCCCTCAATGACGTTGACTTTGTCTTACTGCTCCCAATTTTCATAGGGCGTAAAGACGAGTCTAAAGAGGAAACTAATTTTGGCACTCAGGTAAAGATAAAGGGTCTACGGTAAAAAGACTTTTAGAATACGGGGGTTGCAGCTAGAACAAAATTGCTGTGACGGTAGATTTTTTTAACATGTTTACGTGTAACGCTCATCGTTTCAGTACATTGTCAGAATAACTTTAACAGACTCCCAGCGTGTTCACCGCTTCCAGGGTCCAGACTTTTGATCTATTGGGTAGGGGGTTTATCCGCATACAGCTACCGGTCTCTCAATCAAGCTGTAGAGAATTCTGCGCGAGTTGGTCATAAGCGAGATTGTGGTTGGCCGATTTTATAACTTATTGTTGATAATTGCACGGTTGCTTTGTTTTGTTGTTGCTGTAGTATATTATTTTTAGTTTTGGTCATGGCAGACGACCATCTAGATAAAAGCTCTCTAAATAAATATAATTGAATTAGCTCACTAGAGACAGGGTGTCTTTTACTGTAAGCATTTGGTTCGCGCGAATAGGGAAATAAGTAGAAAGGCTTAGACACATGCTAGTGTGTCGCCGCTAAGTAGATGGTAGATGTATATATCAATTGTTGATGAATTTTACATGTCCCCAGAAAATAAATACAGGTGAAGATAAGACTTGTGTGACCATTCGTACGTTCAGGTCTATAAATGTTGTGATATCCAGTTATCCACCCAAAACTAGTATAAGAGAAACGTACTAAAAAGAGTCGGCCTTTGAAAGTAGTGATATCATTCAACCAGGGAAAGGCCGCCTAGGTTAGTAATCCTGCAAGGTCATGGTGCATTGACCACTACTTCTTTTTTTTGAGCCAGAAGTGATTATTTTATCTGCAAATATAACTAATTGAATAAACGTCAATGCCAGATTAAATACAGATGCAAACCTATTTACGTTGCCTTTTGAACTTATATGTCAGACTGCCTAAGCAAGGAATCGAACCCAGGACCTTTTGAAACCACACGCCAAGGTCCTACCGCTGAGCCAGACTGACACGGCCTTTTTTTCCAAAGGCTCACAAGAAATAACTAAATACAGATGCAAACCTATTTTCGTTGCCTTTTGGACTTGTATGTCAGACTGCCTGAGTGGGGAATCGAACCCAGGATCTTTGAAACCAAAGGCCAAGGTCCTACCAGAGCTATAAATTTGTACAGTTCGAAGTTCAACATGTTTCAGCAGCCTAAGAAAGAAGTCAAAGAAATTAAACAAGAGGGCAATACGCCAAGTTTGCGGCCTAATAAGATTAACCTTGGTGGCCTTTGCCTTGTTGCACGATATCACTACTTTCAAAGGCAGACCCTTTTTGGAAACTTGGAATTTAAAAAAAAAGAAAAGAGTATATTCCTTACAAGTAATTAACCTAGTGCTAAGAGATATCCCCCCCCCCCTCCCCACCTGAAATGTACTGCAAAATAAGGTGTTCGTAGATTTGAAGAAAAATGGTAAAGCAGTGACGCTTTCAGGATCTTTTTTTTGTAATAAAAAGATATTAGCATTAATTCTGGTCACTTAACATCATCGCACACACGAATGGTTCAGTGCCATATTGCAGAACGCTATACTATTTTTTTTTAATGTAATGTGCAATTTCCATATCAATACATCATACTTTCATCTTTTAAGTGTGTCCTGTTCGTACGTATCATCTACCTTTTTAACTGCATAAAAGTCACTCACACATTTACTCCTTCAGTAGGCTATTTCTCTAGCCACCCAAATCCAAAACTGGTAAGAGAAGCCGCCAAAGTATCCGACAAGTATTAACCTTTCCCGGGTTGAATGATACCACTACCTTCATAGACCTATCCTTTTTGGAAACTTGGCGGCTTCTCTTATTTGGTGGTATCAAAACCTTCATAGGACTGAACGTACAAAAAGTCCGTTTTGTCGTCATCTGTACCCATTTTTTTTTTCTGGACGAATTCTAGGTCTGTAACTTTTCACACTGATACACTAAGTTTCACATCCCCCACTTCCTAATTAGTAGTTGTACCAGCAAAATTGACATGATCAGTTTGGTTCACTGCTATGTCAAGTTTCACATGCTCAAGTTTCTTCCAATTCCATTTTTGCACACACCGAGTAACAAACACAAACATCAATCGGCGCAACCCCTTACCATAAACAATTAACAGTTATATCAGCCAAAATGCTTATTTTCTTCGTTTGCTTTCTTCATTCACATTTTGTCATGCAGAAATCAGGATTTATTTCAAGGATGCCGCGACTCAATGAATGCAACCTCCTCTTTACCAGATATTCCAATCTAAAGGGACACCGTGCAACACCGCAAGCTTCTTGAGGGTAGAGTGAGAAAGCACAGCCCATTGGTTAGGGTCCCTTGTCTCCAAATCAGTGAATGCGGGCTTTAGCCCCATGATTGGAGCACGACTTGCAAAAAAAAAAAAAAAAACCCTTCATTCGGGATGGAGGGGTTAAAGTTGGTGTAGAGTGCCACTTGCTAACACTGTGGTTCGGTGGCAGTTCCACACACGACCGCCATTTTTGGAAGTGGATCACCTATTATACCCATAACCCTGTCGACTAGGGGTGGCTCGATAATTCGATAATATCGCGATAAAAAAATTTGTCGATTGTCTTATCACACTTTTTCTGATTTATCGAATTATCGTGCAAACCCCGATGCCTAAATTGTCATATCTCGGAAACCGTAGTAGCTAGAAACACGCAGTTTGCGGCGTTGCATGTGGCATTACAAGGGCTCTCCAGTACTGTTGCTAGCCACTTTTGGTGACTTAAGTTAGTTTAATGCAGATAAGCATAAGTAGTGTGAGGGAGATCGCATTTAAGCAGGCTATATCGCGTTTTTGTAGGCTATAGTTTTGTCCTACAGTTTAATTTATTGAATTTATTATGGCTCTGGTCCTATGGTTTACTTTATAATAAACTGTCAAGACTGGAAATTGTCAGTGAGGAAGTTATTTATAGCCGAACGATCTCCTTGATGCTACTCTATGGTTTTATTAATTTCATGGTCTGGTATTCAGCCCAGGTTAGCCTTGGCCTGGACGGCCTCTACAGTGTAATAAAATTCCATCATTTAACCGCTGTGTTTAACTTGTAAATGTAAACAGCATCGTTAAAATCCAAGATGGCGGGTCTCTACAGGGCTTGGAACTGACACATTTCAGGTTGGTGTTTCTAATACCTTTCTGTATTAGGTTAATAATTTAATAGTCTACGTCGATTCTTTGTAATCTCAGGATTCTAGAATTCTATTGATTATTCCACAATTCTCTAGTTATTGCTTGACATCAATTCTAGAGAACGTTTGTTGTGGCTGTAGGACACAAATTACAATGTTTATTTTGTTCATTGCGGCCTTGTTTTTGAAAGAATCTTAAATTCCGAGCTTTGATGTTGTAGTGTAAAACGCCTAGGACATGCTGGAACTTAAAATTATTAATTTAAAATAAATTAATATCAGCATATTTCACATCTAAGAAATGCATTGAGAGTCCTATGGCAAATGAATTCTGGACGACTCGGCTAGGCCTATCAGAAGGCGCGGCACAGCCAATGAGAAGAGGAGCTGAGAAACACAAACGCGCGTCTCTCAAACCCAAACTCGAGGAGACAAGTCACGTGTTGAAGCTCTCGATTCGGTCCTCACTGCGATTATTTCGATATCGTACTCCTGCAGTGATCGTCAGCCGAAGGCCATGCCTCAAGGGGCCAGTTGTAGTAGGCAGGAAGCCCGGCATGATCCACTGTTGGGTCTACTGGATACCAGTTAAGGTATGTGCGTCGTTTAAATTAATTACTGCTCGACTCTACATCGGATTTGGACTTGATCCCCCCCCCCCCCCCCCCCCACCAAAAAAGAGGTCTGTGCGGGACAGTAATGTAAGGTTAGCTTCCCTTAAAAAGCCGTAAGGAGCCATACTGCCTGGACTCGCTTCAGGAGTAGAAGTTTAAATATTTATGTATTTAATTCTCCAAAATGCTTTAGTGTTATTTAAAGCATAACCATCGTATACGTTCCACCACGTTCAAGGTAACAACCTGTGCCATTCTGGAGACTTCATGGACGATATTTAATGCTGATAATTATTGTTTGCTGGACTGTAAGCTAACCTACGAGATGCTACTTGTGACGTGTTGTATGCTTACTCCTAAAAAGAAATTTTACAATTAAACTCCAGACTTTCTACTACTTCGTTGAGTAGGCCTATTATTCCACGATTTTAGCAACATTAATTGTCGCTTGTCAGAGGACTCTGGTTTGAGTCTGGTGGCAGCCTACCATCTGAGTTACAAGCCCAAAGGGACTTTGGGGATGTACACTCCTTAATAGTGGCAGCATACAGAGTTCGTACCATTTCGGCTGAATAGAGTTCAAGGACTTTTGAGGACTTTTTTAAAGGACTTTTAAGGACTAAGTACCATGTGTCAAGCACACTGGACGCCAGTGAAAAGAGATGCAGCCTACGTACAAAAAAATTCTTTATCACGAAGCAACTAGTAAAGGACACTATTACAGGTCTAATTTTGTATAGTTATTTTCGGTTCGGTTGTATTGAAAATTGTCTCCAATTTCAAGTTATATCCCAGATAACGACAGGGAAAGTCACGAAAGGTTCGCAGAGAAGTTTGCTTAGATCTGTTCGAACGAGAAAAAAAAAACTACCCGACAATAACGAACAATACTACACAATTCGTGGACATAAAAAAAAAAAAAAATCAAAGAGGGTGCATTGAATCAGACTGCGACAAGCTTGCCCACCCAAATATGCCTTCAATATACCAAATTCAGTACGTACATAATAACCACTTTATACTTTGCCATGCAAAACATTAAGGAAAATTGGAAATTAGCCAAGCGCGAAAATCATACACTAGAAATAACGTAGTTCAGTAAGCCACCTTTAGCACTTACGTTTCATCTGAGTGGCATGACCTGGATTCGAACCGGCTACCCAGTTTGCACACAGATCACTTGCATCGCGCCTTAATCGCTATGGCCACATCCTCCACTGGCATAAAGATAACTCACTGAACCCGTTATTAAGGTCACAACCGCGACCAGGGCTCCATTCGACCGAAATTCACTCGGCCATAGACAATGGAGAGAGAAGACAAATCATACACTCGAAAGGGCCAATAAAGGAGAAATAAATAGACATAAATCGCTGGAAATAATATTAACGAAAATTGGAAATTAGCCAATCACTTTTTCATAAAGTCATGGGTCTCAAAGTCGTCCACTCTCACACGTTATCAAAATTATTTTTGGAATGCCAAGAAAGGAAAAAAGTCAAATAATTAAGCAAGCTGTCCTTATGTAGGCCTAAGCCTCAGCATGAACTTCCACATTAAATGTCCAACTTTGAAACCCTGTAGTTAGTTACCCCCAGAATTGACATAGACCAATGAAATTCGGTATTCGTGTTGTGTCTAACTAGGCTATTTCACTACGTTAAAAATCTGATGATAACAATCAAACATTCAGCGTACACAGCGTGGCCATATCTTGTTGTCCTTGTTGGGACTTTTCCCCTCACTAGTAAAACTGTTTAGTCGTGCACATCGAAATAAAGCATGCATTTTGGTACACAAGTCATTCTCAGCAGTACAAATCGAACTAGCTAGCCTAGGAAACCCCGTGAGACGGACCCCTTTGTTCGCCCACACACCCCTGTCTCCTTGAGGCTGATAACCAACAAATTCTTACTGATAAGACCGAAAAGCTTCAATTGTAGCACACAAGTCATTCTTGACAGTAGAAATCGAAATAGGAACCACATGAGATACCGCCAAGGTCCACCAGTGCCTGTGCCACCTCCATGAGGCTGATGACCAACAAATTCTAGTCAGATTACTACTGCTAAGAATAAATTGTGTACCCAATTTCATGGCGTTTAGCTGGATGTGCATGCTTAGCCCAAATTATGGCCCTATCAGCTGTGACAATACACCTGATGATTGAACCAACGAACCTATGTTAGGTTTTATAGCTTAAAACGTGGGTATGAATTTTAAGGAAAATTGGAAATTAAGCCAACAGCGAAAACGAAACGTAAGAGCATAAAGGTGGCTTACTGAACTACGTTATTTCTAGCGTATGATTTTTGCTGTTGGCTTAATTTCCAATTTTCCTTAGTATTATTTCCAGCGATTTATGTCTATTTATTTATAGGTATGAATTTGAGAAATCTCTTCTTCTGGTTGAGGACATTTTGATCTCCTGGAGATCGAACCAAAGAATAGATTTTTATTTTTACAGGCACATCTTTTATGTAGGTACCGTATTAACAAGGACCGGGCCTTTTGAACGCCATTTTATGCAACTACAATACTCTTGCTGGGGAACTTTTGAAACCCTCTAGGCACCCCTAGAATTGACGTAGACCAACAAATTCGGCGTTTTGGATCAAAATTTTAATGACAACTATTGAACCGTTTGGCCTCCACAGCAAGGATATTTCTTATTGGGGAAGTTTTGTTTTCACCTATCGAGATCAAACCAATGAACCGATTTTCCAACTTTTGTAGCTGCAAACCTAAGTATTAACAAGGACCATCCCCTTTTGAACACTTTTAATGTGACTATGATATTCTCGGTGTTGTTCTTGTTGTTGGGAAATTTGGCTCTCACCTAGAGATCGAACGATTTTCAGCTTTTATAGCTTTAACGTAGGACAAGCACCATGGCGTTTTGAACGTGACTACGATATCTCGGCGTTGTTCTTCTTAGGGAAATTTTGCTCTCACCTAGAGATTGAACCAATACACAAATTTTCAATTTTAATATCTTAAAATGTATTGAACGCTATTTTAATGTGACTGATTGATATCAAAAAGTGTTCATCTCTTAACAGTTTGTACACAATAGTCAGTTACGTTGCCGTGGGTAGAATAAAGGGATGTACATTTGATGATGGTTACACAACAATACGAACACCCAGCACTTTGTGGTCTGGTGTTTTAGCAACAGTAAACTTCAGGGAAAAACATTCTGCATAACGTCGGGAGGAGCAACTGAAGGGAGATGTGCTGATTGAGTGAGCTAAGAAAAAGAAAATCAGCGTTTTTTAGGCTCCGTGCTCAAAAATTAGTCAAAAACTTACGGCGCCCACCCACTGAGCGGCCAAAAAACAAAGGCATGCTGCGCGGCCACGTCCATTTTTCATTGATAATTCATGATCACGTGGTGAAAAATGAACACGGAGCAAGTATGGTCGCCCTGTGGCCGCGGTGACAGGCAGGCCGCTGCGGCCAAGGCGCGTTGCTACATACACAGTAAGCATTCTCGTTGATCGCAGCGACCTGGTGTGGCTGGGCCACTGTGTGCGCGGGGGCCCTTAAGCATGTGAAGCATGGATATGCAATAAACTAAACTCTTGTTAATTTGGCAGATTTAATGGAAATTCGAAAATGGCTATGTGAAAATTTATAGATATTTTTTCCAGAAAAATATACAAGGGCAAGACGGTGTGACCATTTGTATGTTCAGTCCAATGAAAGTTTTGATATCCAGCCAAACTAATTTTATAATTAAAACTATAAGTGAAGCGGCAAAGTTTCCAAAGAGTATCAGTTTTTCAAGGTCGTGATATATATAAGGGCAATTACATCCATTTTGACATGCATGCTTTACTTTTGGATCACTTGCACAATAACTAAACACAAGAACTGCGGTAAGAATACGTTACGTACGTCCGATACAACAATTTAACTATTGCATCACCAAAACACGACATGGAGACCGCCATTGTTTTGCTAGAACGCGCAGAAATTAATCCCGACTGATGTCACTCTTCGATTTCGACTAGCAGCCGATTGAGATAGCTCTATTGGCTGTTAGAGCTCAAGCATCCGACGGCCATTAGCTGGCCGACAGTCGTAGTGGCCAGGTAAAGCCGTCAGACGCTTGAGCTCTCACAGCCAATAGAGCTATCTCAATCGGCTGCGAGTCGAAATCGAAGAGTGTCATCAATGGCATTAATTTCTGCGCGTTCCACCAAAACAATGGCGGTCTCCATGTCGTGTTTTGGTGATGCAATAATTAAATTAAGTGTGTAAATGATCCAAAAGTAAAGCATGCATGTCAAAATGGATGTAATTGTCCTTTAACCCAGGGAAAGCTCACCAGCAAGGTTAATCCTATTTGCCAACTTTATAGCACAGGAATAATACTTTTTAAATATTTCAACGGAAAAAAAATAACATTAGTATTAACAAAAAGGTTTTAGGCATATAAAATACGGATATAAACCTTAAAAATACTGTTCTAAAAGGAACAAATACACGAAAAACAGGGTTCACACACATACTGTAAATTGTTTATAAGCACTTTAAGGACTTATAATAACCATTTGTAAGCATCTTTCAGTAACAATAGAGCATAAAAAGTCATGCTCCCCATGGCCGAATCAGCGCGACGTACGAAGACGGTTAAGGCCGCCGCGCACAAATTTTGACCAAATTTCTGCAGTTTTGTCAATTTTTGACCGATTTCAACATTCCAATACACCATTATAATCGTCTCGACGAGACCTTTCAATTGGTGGGGTAGCCAGATCAATAGCATAAAGTACTGAAAAATTATTCCATAAAAACCAATAAATATGTGGGTAACCTTATGATAAAAACAGATTAGCTGCAGACAAATTTTTTTCGACAACTGGTCGGGCAGACAGTTGCAGAAAGTTCTGTCTCTGGGGTCATACAGTAACTGCTTGAAAATAAGCAGGGTAGGTAGGTAAGATTTTTTTATAATAAATGTTTTAATAATCAAATGTGCTATACACTAACCTTAAAATATTTTTTTTAATGTAGCTCTAAGAGTTTTATTGTTGCAATTAAATTACATTTATAAGAGACAAATCGTATTTTCAGAATCAAAATAAGCACTTCCAAGGACCTTTAAGACCATATTTGGACCCTGTTGTAAGCACTTATAAGGTCCTCACAAATGCCGAACCTAAAATAAGGATTTGTAAGCACTGTAAGCACCCTGTTTTGAAAAAGACAAGCTATCAGCATCAAACTTGTGTGTAAAAAAACCTCCAGCTCGTTTTTGGGGCGGCTGGGATTTTTTTCCACACATATTAGTGCGATGCTGATGTCTTGGTTGTATCTGTTCCTTTAGAGCATGCACACATCCGTACCTTTACAGTAATATTACCAGAAGTCGGTGCGTGAAGGCTCGGACACTGACTCACGATCCACAGAAAAACTGACCCATTTGACCAAGGGCGGATCACCACAACCGGAAATCTCCGGATGGGTTCTCTTTATGAAGAGGCGGATGGGCCCCTAACCCCCCCCCCCCTTCCCAAAGGTGCAGAGGAATAAAGTCACATAAGAAGAAAAGTCATAAATTTGCCTAGGGGAAAAAAGTGATTGGGTTGAGGGGTTCTGGTCAATGGTGATTTTTTTGGTTCATTGTCGGTCAAATAGAGTTTACTGTCGCTTCGTCGTGTTGAAACAATTCAATGAGACCCAGATTGACGGACAGTAATGAATATCAAGGTTGAAAAACACCCAATTGTCCATGCTTCAAATATTTTGAGTTCAAGGATTGTTGTTGATAGGGGCGTCGTGGACATTCCACAGAGAGGGGGAGGGGGGAAAATAGGTGGAACAAACGTATTCTTACAGCGCCAAAACACAATTTTAGAACAGTTCATTTGAACAACATCCCTCATTTCACAAGCCGGAATGCCTGTCCCAACTGGTATTCTGAACAGGTCTATTAGGCTATTAACGTTTAAAGGAGAATTAACGAACATTTAATATAAATGTTATATAAACAGTAACTACACAGAATCACTAAATTCTAGCTTGTGAATACATGAGGGATGTTGTTCGATTGGACTGTCCTAACACGGTGTGTCTCGGCACAAAACACATCAGTTTAAAACGGTGACGGTTAATTTGACTTTTTTCCCTGCGACTTTATTTCTGACTTTTTCCTACAACCAACCCCGAACTCGATTTTTTTTAACAAGAGAAAAAAAAACACTGAAAAGAACTATTCCCGTCACTTGACAACTTACGAAAACGAAATCTTTGTTCTTGGAAATTACGGTACTGAGAGAGATAGTTATTTTACGTAATTCTTTTTCATTCATGGGTCCTAATGCGTCCAGAATTTGGTAGGGAACGAAGGGCAGCTAGCGGTAGGAACCAGCAGCCAGCTGCACGGCACGTTCCTACTCAGCCCTATTGCAGGGAAGCCCTCCCTCCGCTATCAAGACTCGCATTCTATATTTAAAGGCACATTCCTTCAGATTAGCATTCCTGTATGGCAGTTTTGCAACATGTGTAAATGTTGCAAAGGTAGTCATTTCCCTATGAACCTATGTCAATGTTGCAAATGCTATTTTGGGAAGGATACATGAAAACAGTGAGATGCATTGTGTCCCTTTAAACGCAACCATTTAAGTGCTTAAGTCATTCGAATTACAATTAATAGAAGCTTTAAACATAGATCTAGAAGAGTGATTTTTAATTTACACTTAAAGGGACACCCGGCCTGCCTTATAACATTCCGCGTGCCAAATTACAGCTACGCCCAGATCATCCTCCGAGCAATTACAGTGCCAAGGTCGGCTGGGGTGGTAGCTGCGTTCCTCGCATAGCTGCTGTCTCGGTTGGCTTTGTGACTAGTACGATTGTGTCGTCACAAACCAGAATGATTCTCGTATTTTAAAATCACAATTTATAATTTTCTAGGCTAGTGTCTTATAATTTTGCTTCGGAGATCTATTGGAATAATTAATTTTAATTTTTACCGCGTTATTCTATTAGATTTTAGATCTCATGGTAATTATTAGAAAATTAGTAGATGTACACACAAAGATGAAACGTCATGATTATTGTTCGCGCGCAATGCATCATTTAGTGACAGGTCGTTAGTAAATAAAGTTCCATTATATTCAACAGAAAATCTCCTAGACGCCACATTTAAAAAAGGATTTGTAGCAAGGGAAAGACTAACGGTAAGGAAATAAGACCTTTGGGGCCGTACTTGATGTGGAGGATCGAGAAAAATGGCGTTGGGAGGTAGATCCCTTTAAGATTCATGTCGCATTCATTCACTGATCAAGAATATTAGAAAAAGTAAATTACAGTATTCCACCTCGACGAACATACACTAACGTTCCACAAAGATTTGCTGTGCAACTGATACAAAACGCGAACGTCAAACCGCATGAAATTCTTAGTAATTGAGTTTTTTTTTTTTAACCATTTGTAATTATTTTTAGCATTTTTCACATTGAAAAAAAACTTTACTATGATATATTGTGGTGATTTTTGGCTTCTGGGAGCACAAACTATCCACGATATGTTATGGCAAATTGATTTGTGTTGTTCATGTAATGCTCGGGGGTGGTAGACTTAGAGATCGGGCACCCTTACCGCCAGAAATCCACCAAAAATATTTGACGTCGGAATTTCTCTGTCGAATTAGTGCATCTCACGCACCAAAACCTCTGCTCGGGGAATTTCAAACAATTTATAAAAAAAATTACCATGAGCCCAAACTTGAACCCATTTAATCTTTCAGTCCAGTTTAATCCAAACACTGTCTTTTTAATTACTTGGGAGGTTTTGGCGCTCTCCCACTCAAAGGAATGGTGCTAGAAGGCAAGGGGGGCATTTTTGCTAGGTAATTCCAATAGGAAATTCCTAGGATCTTTTACATGCCACAGTCGACATGAGCAAGAGGAATCACATTGCCCTTTTTTTTTTATTACTACGGGAATGATTGTATATCATACATGCAAAATATACCCTAGTATCTGGTATCCAGAATGTAAAATTGTGTGATAAAAAGTGTGTCTAAGTGTAAGTGAGCAAAAAAGACAAAATTTGTCGGATTTTGTCTGATGATGGCGATTTTGTCGGGTATCCTAGACACCCAGATACGGTAGATTTTCATGTAAAATTTGCATAAATCATGTTTTAAGTAGGTCAGATCGACAACTGTATTTTGTTTTGTACAAAATCCTTCCCCTCCCCCCCCCCCCCAACTTACTTTGCTGTGCATGGGCCCCTTGTGATAATTTCCAGGCGGGTCCAGACCAACCCAATCCGTCCCTGCATTTGACCCCATGGACCATTTCTACCACCCTAGTCCTACCCCCAAAAATTTCTTTCGCACAAAGGTTGTGTGACCTATGGGCGTGGGCTAGTGCAGTTGTTACTATGACAATTTTTCCCACGGTGTACCAAGGCCAGACCAGTGGTCGGTGGTGGTGGTCGTTTGTGGAACTGATGCCACTGATGCTGACTAGTTCTTAGGCTACCAAGTTAACTGTCACATTTTTTTTTTAACAGGCCTTTGTCTCTGAAAAGAAGGCTTACGCCGTAGCCCGATCTACAGATTTTCGCTTAAAAATTCAGATACGGGATTTAGTCAACTCGTCCCATATGGTTCCTCGGCATACTTTTGAAGTATTTTAATTTGCGTTACGCAACGTATTCTCCACTTTCCTTAGCTATAACCTAACCAGATGGTTCTTACAATTAAAGAGCTTTCTGCGACCATCGGCCTACTTCAAACACAAACATTCCATACACAAAGGCACTTCAAGTGAGAAAAAGCGTCAGAAAATGAGCAGTTCCTGGAATATCGATTTTTAGCAAATAACACGAAGTGCGTAATAAATAAAACCCATCAGTCAGCAATTCCATAGTAAAATCCACTTCACCACGCACTCAACTGCACCCCAAAATACAAAACGTCCACCACACGTAGAAATTAACCGAGCAACGTCAAAAATTTGTACGAGAGCCAAGAAAAAAAAAATCAAGATCGCACGTTTTTACGCACGCACACACCCACACCAAGCGTACGCTACAAAATCTCGCAGCGTGGTTTTTTTCCCTGCTCGATCACGACAAACGAAAACGACTAGCAACATTCATTCACCTTTTAAAACAACGCCCCCGAGCTCACAATCACACAATTTCCCCGTACATCCGCAAACGCAAACCGCCGTGCAGATCAACGGGCAGCAGGGGGGGATTAAGTGGGCGCCGAAAGCAGCAGAAAACAAGGCTAGGCCTGGCCTGTGCCACTCCAAATCCAGCCCAACCCATCGCGACAAAACAACCCCACAAGAACACGCATGCAGGCCCTTGTTTTCTCGCTATACCCCGCTTAAATGGCAACGACAGCCCCCAAAACGTCACGTCCGTATCTAAAAGGCTTCATCCTACCGATCCGTCGAGACGTCTTAACTGTTTAACGCAATCTACGTTCACAAACCTTAGCCCAATATGCCGACGACCTTTAAGCTCCGGTTCGTCATTTCTCGGTTCATGCAAGCTGCGCAGGCGGCCATTTTGAGTCGAAGGACGGACGGTCGGTCGGTCGGGAGCGCGCAATACGAGACGCGACAAAAGCACCGGCTTCGCTTGCCGACCAACCAACAGAGCAGCACAAACAAACCCTACATCCAGCCTATTACATCCGAGCATAAGATTACTTCCCCCTTTCCAGCGGCCTCCTACTTCGACCTTGCCAAACATGCGCGTACCCCAACTGCAATATTTTTTTTAAACAAATAAATAAATAAAATAAAACAAGCTTACCGTTCAAGTTGTCAATAGCTCTATCCGCCGTCGTTTGATCGGGGCAGTCGACAAAAGCGTAGCCACCTTTCTTGACCAGAACATTTGTGCAGTTGATTCCTTTATCCAAAAAAAGTTGACGCAGAGTTCCTTCGTTTACGTCGGCCGGTAAATTTCCTATGTACAGCTTATTCATGGCTCTAGTAGTGTGTAAAGACCTGTAAGTAGTGAAGTATCCGTTGTTAGAGAAAGCGATGAACTGGGATTGGTTGGTTGTTTTAGCAGGAAACGGTGCGAGTAGGGTTGGTAGGAAAAAGTAGCACTATGATAGAAGAACTAATTCCACGGACTGAGATGTGTAGTGTGATGAGTGCCGCCGCCGTTCAATGTGCAGTGACCGAAATAGTTAGCATTTCAAAGCGTCCCACGTGGTTCTCAGTCACGTGACCACGTTCTCCCGCCTTTCTCCCCACTCTCTCTCCCTCTTCCCTCGACGCGGCGAGAAAGTGTCCGTCAATCTTTCCACCTCCCGACGTGATGGTATGCGCAGCGGTCTAAAACAAGACCGGGGACCAACAAACTCACCTAAAGTAGTCGTGCTTCTACAAATTTCACAAGCGTTTAGGGCCTAAATCCTCCCACTTGCTCGCATGCTTCCAAAGCCGGCTCAACGTGCCTGGAGGAGTGTACTCATTTTCCGATGACGTCACCCGTAAAGGAACACACCATTCATGTTTTACGCATACCTACCCTCGTGGCGCGAAGACGAGGATTGTAATGTGCACGCGCACGCACGTTGTACGTTCCTTTTATTTTTTGTTGTCATCTTTTTTGTAATATTAAGCGCTGGTGGCTTGCCGCTGACTGTTTAGTTCTCATTTGCAGACGGTTGGGGAAAATTCATCTTTCTGAAAAGTTAGAGAATACTCGCCCGTACAGGAATGAAAATCCCGTTTTTTTTTTTTTAAAGTAAGCAAAGGTAAGTAAGCGTAAATGATTCAATAGTTCAGTTAATACGTAAGTCGAAATTAAACAGGGGCTGTTATTAAAATATGCAAATCTTATTTTGTGCGCACCCCTACGCCGTTTTGCTGGTTAGTGTGAATTCTGTAAAACACGTCACTTAGAGGTAGGTAGATGAATTCGATTATATATATATAAAAAAAAAAAGTGACTTGATGATTGTCATGTTGTTTACGAAGGTATGGGCATAGATTAGAAAGTTAACTAGATGTACCGTCTCACCTATTCCCATC
>JAHWFP010026132.1:133878-155033 GCA_023313725.1 Lithobius niger
GATGGGAATAGGTGAGACGGTACATCTAGTTAACTTTCTAATCTATGGTATGGGGTAGAGTGTAGTTACTGGCTGGTCACTGAGCTGACCGGGATATGAATGAGCCTCGAACCTGTGTGGAAGTTTACCCAAGGAATCTCACGTGGGCAATTGATGTTTACCACGAGAAAACTAATTAGAGTTACACAATTTTCGGCAGGAACTATCCAATTTGGCGGCGGGGGGATGCAGTTTAATGAGTTTTTACCTCGGATACAGGACCGGCGACCCCGGGCAGAGCAGACTACGGAGTTTTGTGTAGAAGGCCACACCACCATGAGAATGCCAAAATACGCTGGAGCCTAAAAAAGGTAATCGCTGCGTGCATAGTACTGCGATGTTCTCCGACAGTATTTGAAATGAAGAATTATTGATATTGCCAAAGCTGTTTTAAAATGATGTAAACAGGGGTTGGTTAGCACACGACATTTTGGGGGAAAAAAGTAAGCGACCAAAGAAAAAAAAAAGCATTTGGACCAGGACGATTTTGTAAAATTACAACCTAAAAAAAAATTTAATTTTTAAAAATAAAATTTAGCAATTTTGACACGAACAATGTCTACTGACAAGCCTATACTACGATGAAAAATGTCATTCTGTTTTCTAATTACCAGGATGAATTAGATAGCCTATTATAGGGCATCCGGTGCAGGTAAGATTTTTTCCGAGGTGGGCTTCCACCAAATAATTTGTGCCCCCTCTCGTTCCAGTCAAGGGGTCTGGTCTGGGGGAGCATTTTTGCCGATTTTGGGGCCATTTCTGATTAGGATGAGTACTCCATGTGCTTGACAATTCAAATAAACAAATATAAAAAAAATGTGCCTCCTCAAAAACCATAGGGGGTTTTCCTTTTACATGCAACTCTGAACTCCCACCCCCATATGCGCCACTGGGTGATTCCATAGAAACATTTCGAAAAATATTAGGAATAAAAAGCATAAAGGCTTTACAAAAGCACGAAAAAAGCGCACGTCACCCTGTCTGTAAAATGTCAGTGCCAGAAATGGAAATTGGGGTTAAAAAATAGTAAACACGACTGTACTTTAAATCTTTAGCGTATTAATTTCACAAATCCCTAATTACAACCAGTAAAGTTTTACTACAGTAAACAAATCACACCCAGTCTGACGAAATTTAAGTTTAATAGTAATCACGCTTCTAAGAAGTTAGAGCGTATTAGATTTGACTTGCTTTTCTGGTTTCTAAATGGTTTAACAAAAATGTCTGCCTAGTTGTTTTTAACGTGGTTTTCATTACTTTCACGTCAAACTAACACTTTGTAGTTCGGCCAGCATCCCAATGTTAAAAATGTGGTTTTGCAAACAGTGGCGTAGCTACAGCGATAAATTCCTGTGGCCGCAACCACATGCAAACAAAAATTAAAATCCAACTTGGCCATCCAGCTACACCGCCTGAAACTTTGCCCCCCCCCCCACGTCCCCCAGCACGGTCCCACTCCGGCCTTGCGAAACCTTTTTTTTTAATTGGGAAGCTGGCCAAATTACGAAGAGCCTGTTATTAAATTGTTGACGTGAAAGTCATGAAAACAAAATCAAAACTATGTAAACACAAAGGGATGGAAAATCGTGGTGACAAGGGAAAATAGGAGGGATGGTGATTTAGGCACTTAGGGAAGAGTTCTTTTCATGGAACAAGTTATACCATACAATGTGAATACGCTTTAGCTTCATAGAAGAACCAAGAAAATCGGTGGGGAAGGACGAGGATGCAAATTTTGAAATTTAATTTCGTTGATTCTGAACTAAGACACTTCGGTGGCAAAGTTTGCTTCCTCACCCCCCCCCCCACCCCTCCCCCTGCACGGTCCCATATTCAAAACGGGTGGACACATGGGCGATTAAAAAATACTGAAACTTGCGCGACATTACTTCTGTATTTTAGTAGTAGTTAAGCATTTTTTAAATTGATTGATGACTTAATTAAAACAAACTATTTCTGCATTAAAATTTTTTTTTAACTTTTCATCCCATCAGCATCTAAATGCCCGGATGTTCACTCCCCAGATTGTGGTTGAACAGATTTAAGTAGTAATGTGCAAGGAAACTTGAAGGGTTGGTCTGGGGATGCTGGAAAACCTCCCCGAACCCCCAACTCCCCAACCGTACTCCTGTTGGAATCAGTGGCGCATAATTTTATTCGAAGGGGGGAAAAAAAATTTCGAAATCTAACGCATTTTTAACGATATCTGTGATTTTTCATGCTTTTTAAGAAGCTTAATTTGAGATATTTTTTTAATGGCAGCTAATTTCGTATTTCTTTGTTCAGCTTCAATGCCAATGATTTTTCACAGATTGGGAGGGGCTAGAACAGGGAAAATACTGGCTGGAGATCGAATTTGGGTGTTACCCTCGGGTCGTGGGAGGACCAAGTGCGCCACTAGTTGGAATGCCAACCGGGGGGGGGGGGGGGGGGGACGAAAACGACAAAAACATTTTGTCGTAAAAGTCTTTCACCATGTTCTGCTTGGTGAAATTCGACTCAAGGCAACTGACCTTCCCTAAGGTACAACTGCAATGACAACGCGAACAACAAAACAATATACGACGTTTTAAAATCTTGTCCTGATGAAACGCTGTACACTCTGTACCTAACCTGATCTATAATAATAACTAATACGAAACAAAAAGAGAAGCAAAACAAAACATTCGTACAAAATTATGGGGGAAAAGTTAAAAATAGAGTTGGCCGTTTTGTTTGCTACTAGCCTACTATAGTCCTACTTTTGCTACCTCATCACCAACATGATTTTTAAAGAGCTGTCTTAAATACTACAGAAACGTCAACAAAATATGTACAAAACAAAACTTGTTCTTTGAATTCGTGATATCGATAAACTTCGCAAAAATGGTTTACAGTGGCTAAAATGAAAATTGATTTCCTACATTAAACCAGCATCTGCCTGAATCTGTGGTGTCGGCCCCAACTGTCAATTCCTTTAAAAATAAATTTGACGCACATATTCAAAATATTTCACCTGAACTTCTCTTTTCCTACTCATAGGGTGTAGAAGATAAGAAAAAATTAAGTCAAAAATGGGAGGAGGATTGAGTTGAGTGTTTTTTATTTTGGTGGACTGTGTGAATGATCACATCGTGTTTGTTGTAATTTATTTAAATGTTTATTACCTGTTAGCACTTTTGAATTGTTTAACTTTGATTATTTGGCTGTTTACATTTTCATTGCATACAACTTCAGTCATATAATGCCCAACATGGGCGAATTGACTAATTATTAAAGTTAAAGCAACGCTATTATTTAGCAGGCATCTTAATTTTAGACACATTTGCAGTGCCAACACTTAACCAGTTATCTCTAAAAGAAGAAAGTCCGATTTTAAAGTATAACGCATAACGAGAAGTTTAAGAAGGGTCACATGGACCCAAAACAGGTAGCACCGTAGCAGCCCAGAGAGTCCCGGCCAGAGGTCAAGAAAATTCCGCAAGAGAGTAACCTGGTTTAAAAATGGAGCAAACACGTTGGGGGAATTTTGGTTCGATTACTGGGGAATTTGGAAGTTTCTTGACCCCCGCCCCGGCCTCCTAACCAAGAAGACGCCGATTCAAATTCAGCCTCTAACCAATATGGAACTTAAAAAAAATATTTGAAGGCAAACTGTGTGCTCTTGCTAGGGTTATTACAGCCGAAACGTCAACTAAATTTGTACAGAACACCTGTTAAGCTTTCCCCGCCAAGTTTTCATCATTTAACGTCTGATAACAATTAACTCCATGAAAATCGAGCAATGAATCAAAATGGAAGACAGTTGGTGACTTGATTTGCTAGTAGCCTCAACACCGTGATTTAAATCTTTCACCGTTTGAAAAGTAAGCAACAATATTTTATGAACCCAAACTATCCAGTGTTAGTTAAAGATAATGTAACTCATTACTTAATTTAATTTGTACATAAACTGTATTAAAAAAAAAACTGAATTTGGTCGTAATTAGGTTTTTACCTCTCATGCTGAAGAATATGTAAGAAAAACAGCCAAATAATATGTTGCAAACGTGTTCTCGGGGAAACCAAAAACATGCCCTAGAACAGCGTAAAATACTTGGGGCTTCACCCCGGACCAATATGGGGAGCTTATAGCACTCCTCCATATCCCCAAGAAGGAAACATTTTTACAAATATTCTTTACCGCCTTGTGGGGGAATCACCCCCCCCCCCCCCCTTTACTGTTTTGTGGGCAGAAAGGGCCTACTTATTTCTTGGAATCTTTTTTCTTATTTATTTAAAAATTAACAGTACTAGCATTTATAATTAACCTTTGCTGCCAGGTTTTCGTCATACGCCTGATGAGCTGCTTAAAATGTGCCATTTTTTGTTTTTCTGTCTTGGTGGTAGTTTAGGTTCGGTTATTTGCCTTAGCTCAAATTTTACCAGGTTGGTGAAATTCTACTTTCGTAGTATTATGGAAATTTGTAACTTTTATGGACTTTGTAGCTTTACCACCAAAGTGTAATGGGGTAAGTTTTCACAGAATACAAAATGTACTACACGTGGTGGAAAGGTAGCTAAGTGTTATGACAATGATAAATTAATGTAAACAGTGGCGTAACTATAGAGTTTTGTACGAAACAGTAGAAGTATATTAGCTAAGATGAAAGTTTCGTCTTTGACCTCAAAATGCAGCCATCCGACGGTAAATAATTTTTTAGCTATGGAAAAAATGACTTGGCCAATTTGCCGAATAAGCTTTCAAAATCTCACAGAGGGGGCGAATCGCGTCTTTGGCCCCCCCCCCCCCTCACTAGTTACGCCACTGCACGTAAATATTTCAAATACGTTTCTTTTTACTGAAACTTTTCATACGGTGTAGAAAAATGTCAAAGCATGTTTAACGTTTATTCAACCTTCTATAAAATTGTGCATTAGAAGAGAAAAAAACCTCTAAGCCTTTCAGTTTCACTTTTCACTTTTCAAGCTCAGGAAATTTCTGTGGGGAGGGGATATTCCTGGTTGCATTTGCAAAGTACCTTTTACCTTGATGAAAGGTGGACGTGAAAGTCTTCATCAGTATTCTGTACATTGCAGGTATTTTTAACTTTTTTATTAAAATACTAATAAAGTTAACTTTTGATAAAATGTATTCAAGTTATGCTGTAGCATTTTGAGTGACAACCGAATACATGATTATCTGCTTATTTATATAGTGCTAAATTTCTGAGAAACGGTATCAAAAGTTTGGCAGGTTAAAAAAAAAATTCATGTCATTTTACAACACTATGTTTTATATTAAAAACTGAATGGAAAGGCGGTTTTGTTATTCCAACAGGTAGGTGAAATAAATATTACGTACAAAAGAAAAATAATCTGTATTGTCTACTACTGTTAAAATTAAAAAAAAAAAAACCTGGATACCGTATGGAACTGTGGTGCAGATGGTATGTGTGTGTGTGTAACGAAGTAAGGTATTACCGTGACTTCAATTTGAATTGCTGCACTCGATGACCTTAAAGTGCAAGCACCCATTATACTGAATGTTCCATTTTCTGTGCGACAGGTTTGTTTCATTCAGTCAACCATACGTAAATGTTACAAATGCTGTTTTGCTTTCGGAGGCAACAAAAATAGTAAAAATAGGGTGTGTCCTATTAAGAAAAGGCCTCAAATGTTGATGCCTTGAACATTTTGGTTTAGTCATATTGACTGTTCGACATGTTTTCTCCACTTTTTCCCTCATTGTATACGCACGGACAGTCGCACTGCAAAGGGCCGTCCATATATTACGTCACACTTTTTGACCTATTTTGAAACACCCACTCATCCGTTTGTCACAAAATTTTGTACACGCCCCTAATAATTGTGTCACACTTCTGCAATCATCCCCCCCCCCCCCATGTAATACTTCAAAGTACTTTACATTTGCCAATACTTGTATTACTATTATACTCATGTATTGTATTTTTTCAAATGTGGTAAGGCTTCCACTTTTTGAAGCTTTTCTATGTGTATAAACGGAATTGCATCTGAACTGTTCGTAAATAACGCCAAAAAAATAAGGTGATTTGAACATCCAAGTGCGATGCAAAAGTGTGATGTCACATTTTGGAAACACCTCCTACCCAGTGTCACAATTGTTACAATAAATCAACCACCCACCCATATCCCAGAGTGTGACGTAATATATGGATGGCCCCTAATACGAAAACTAGCCCCGTTTCCAAAAAGGAAAAAAATGTTCTAGCCATTGATTTAATAATTTAATTTTAGCCTAATCATTTTTTTAACTTCTTAAAAAGACCCAAGTAGCTTCGTACGTAAGTCAACAATATGTTAATTAATCTTGTCGAATGTGCAAGGTCATTGTCACTTATCGGTTACCCTACATTGGAAAGCTACTTTTGGAGATATTTACCAATTTGATCGGACGTTTAATTCTGGTATCAAGTACTTGCCTGTTTGTGCTTTCACGAAAAAATAAGACTACAGTGCTCATGATGTGTAAACTACTTTGGTCACTAACCTGACTAAACACCATCGGGTGAGAAACAGAAAAGCCCCCAAACTAAACATTCTCATTGCGTTGACAGCCACTGGTAAATAAATAATTATTGTTTACTTGTTTTTAAAACACGAAATTATACTTGAAAGTAGGCCAGCCCTTCAGACGGTCACCATCAGTCCGGAGTGATAACAAAGTGACCACCAGTACAGTAAACACTTTGGCAAGAGAATGAATTGATTAGATAGGAGTTGATGCGCCTTTGTAATTCTTAGAAGAATGTGTCATTAAAATCCGTGAATCAGAATGGCAATTCAAATTAAATCGTGCGCCACCAACACTGGTCATGTGTGCGTGTTCAATGGTTAAGCCGGCTTGGACGTACTAAAAATGACATACGCTACAATATCTCTGGTACAACCAGAACACAATGAGCGACTACGCCTTGAACTTGAAAATATATAATATGTATTTTTCGTAGGCTACTCGATATATATATCGCAGGACAACTTCCAAAACTTGTAGGTGTTGGTCCAACTCCAGAAGTACGAATAAGTGACAATCCTTCACTGCCAATATTTCGTACCCACGTTTTTCGACCCCGCCGTGTACGTTCCTGCGAGGTCACTCGATCACGTGGGCCCAGCCCCAAGCTCAGTCACCACGCGGCTGCTTTCTTTCGCTCGTTCGCCTGCAAGCACCCGGTACAGCGAAAAAGTTGCACGCCGCTGCCACCCGGCCTATTTCAACCTCCCGTCTAAAACACCCCACACTCGTCGTTTAGCCATTATGAGTAACAAAAGTCAACAAGAAGTCGTAAAAAGTACGCTACAAATAGGGATTTGTTTATAAGGATTTACCGAAATGTTACGGAGAGCGTCCCTCTGCGCCTACATCTACGGCGGTAAAGAGGGAACGAAAGTTGCCAAATTCGCGATGCCTTGGTAGTTAGGTCGTGGAAAAAGTTGTCTTCCTCCGCCCCAAAAAAGTAGTTCCCTCGTTCTCCTTTCCTACTCGCGAACGCGCTGATGACGACACGCGAAAGGTGCTCGCGGAGTGGACGCGATCCTGGCGTAGGCAGCTCCCTTCCTACGGGGTTTGGCCGTCATACTAAATTTAAAACTGAACCTTTTTTTTTCTAGCCTATGTGAGCTCTGCTTGCAATGCTAGATTTTTTTTTCTCCCTCTGCTGATTTTTTTTTTAATCCCCGAACTTTCCTTCCTCCCCCGACATAAATTTCCCAACTGCCTATCAGTTACTCGCTTGGTGCAGCCGTAGCTTGACTCACGTATGAACCCAACACCGGCTTGTTTACTTCCCCACGTCGTCCAACGTCGGCCTGTACCGTACTGCCCAGCAAGCTTTTAGTACTGGAATATGCAATGTGTGTGTGGTTACCGACTTGTTGGGATCGCTACGGTATTGTTCGTGAAGAGTGTGCGATTTTAAAATTAACCAAACGCTCGTGGAACCTGAATGAACGAACGTCAAACAACACGGAAATGGACTGTTTTTCGGTTGCGAAGCGCTTGTAACTACAAAGCATAAAAACTTTTTTCTTTTCCAGGCTTTGTAGCCACTGTTGCTATAGACATCGCCGGAAATCTCTACTTAAACATTTAGTGTATACGATTTTTCTTGCAGTGTGTTGTGATTTTGTATTAAGTGTTGTTTTTTTCTGTCCAGGTAGGTATGAATTTATGGGATAGCCTGACTAGGAAACGACAGGATCATGTTGGAGGCTTACCTGTAGAGTGGTTTTAAAATAGGTTTTCTTTTTCTCCGATTTTTTTTTTTTTTTTAGTTGCTCTGCTTCTAAAATTCTTGACTGTGGTCGTAATGGTGTCAAACGGTAACAGATTGCCTTTTTAAAATGTGCCTGGGTAACCAAAGCCACTAATAACCTAAGCGAGCTTCAAACACTACAAACCGTGTTTATTTTGTAGATAACTACGTTAAGATGTAGGCTATCAGCCGTATTCCAGAAATCTACTCAAGTGTGAGTGTGAGAGAGCTAATGTGAGTGCAAATATCTAAGGTAAGGGTCAAGAATTTTAGTACAGTCACAAAAGCTAATGTGAATGTAATTACATCTGAGGGTATTTCTATAGATGCGTTTTGACCCCTTACACTCACAATTAGCCCCACTCACACTTGAGTGGATTTCTGGAATAAGCCTGATGTATGGGCTATTTGGCGTCGAGTTGACGCTATCAATATAGGCTGTTAAGCTTTTTGTTTAATTATAGAAAATTATTCACAACTGTCAACTACGAAATTTTTTTGGTATTTGTTCTTAAAAAGAACTATTAAAACTGAATTATGCGTACCAAAAAAGGGTGTAGCTTATTGTTATTATTGATGTGAAATAGGTTTTGTTCGTACAAATCTAGCTGGATTAAATATATAACATATTAGCCAACGCATGTTTAATATTTTTTCAACCACGCAATTATTAATTCAGCTGTGTTTTTATTATATTTTCACAGTCCACGACGGATTCCAATTTGTAGCCTATTTTACAATGAGCTTGTTTTAAATTCAAAACCACAATAAATTTTTGGTTTGTCTCGTAAATAACAATAATGATAAATAAAAAAAAAATAATAATAACAAATAATAATAATAATAGATAAATGATAATAATGGTACATTAGTTTTCTCAATTCTGTTAGCACCAATGAATTGAAAATCTTGATTTGCCTATGATGAACAATATTGGTAAGCAATTGGAAAACAAACCATTAAAGCTGGCCTATCGTTGAAACAACTCAGCATCATCTTCGATCGCCTTGCATCCTTAGCAACAACGGAAACACCACATGACAAATTCTGGGCGACTCCATCTTTTAATAAATTTTGCTTTGGCTGGCCGTGAGGTCGTTATAGTCGTCGCACGTTGCCAGGGATGGCCCTTGTACATACGTACCGCGGTGTCTACGTGGAAATAAAACGTGAGCTTGTTCAAATCTCTTCATAACTCGCAGTTGAAAATTCCTTTAAAACTGAAAAATGGCAAATAAAACACACCGCCACACCCTTTTGAGTCAGGCCTGTCTGCAATACGAAAGCTTCCCTACCGAAACCCACCACTTAGTATTTCCGTTGTTTCATTTAGTCGCCATGTTTCCCATGATTCACGGCGATCGTCGTTGTAACGTAACTTTTAACGTTTTTAAAATCGTACACGTTCTGATTTTTTTCCATTTTTTTTATTATAAATAATTTTTTTCGCTAATTTAGCCGACGTGGCATGGACGCTATTTTACTAAAGCATAAAAATGGGCTAGGCTGCTTCGCTTGATGGCGTCGTATGGTTGGTTATGAAGAAAACGTGGAACTCGTAGGCTGCATTACAAAACAGTTCGACAACGACGTAGAACAACAGCTTCGAAATAAATGATGGCATTTCACGAGTTAATCCGTAACAGATTGACGCAGAATGCTTCCGGTTATACGTAATTGATGCTTCTATACAATGTATCGCAACCAACAACTTAAAAATGAAGGGCTACAATTAATGGAGATGGTTAAAAAGAGCTAAAAGTTTGTGCGCCTACCTACCCTACGGTGGAAAGTTGCCACATCCAACTATCGTCCGTACCTGCACTGTTATCGTGTATGCGACGCCAGATTTGGGTAATGCGAAAACCAGGTTTTGCAAAATTAAGATGTCGTGCGAATACTAATCCTTACGTTTTCGTGTCAAACGGGACTGTCATAAAAATGAAATTTGAAAATTTTGCGTAAAATTTTAAATTTGGGAAATGTTCATGTTTACTGTCCTACCGTAACCGTACCGTCGTTTAGTTTAAAATTAATTAGTTGGAAGGGGTAGGGGGGGGGGGGGGGGGCGGGGGATGACAAATACTTCCAACGGTAACATATTTCCATCAATTGAGAAATCGAAATTAATAACGAAGTGTATGGCCTAAATGCTAAGCCGTATGAGCTTTCTGCTGTAAGCCTAATTTTGAAACTTTTAAACATCTTGGTTGTTTTGAAGGCATGATCATAATAACCAGCGGAAGGTTGATGGCAGCCAATGGTAGCCTACATTAACTATCTCTGTGTGGGCGAATTAGTTACTGAAACAACATAAGAAATGTATAAAGTTACTCACTAAACCAGCAAATTAATGTAATATAATCGCTGTAGGAAGGACCCCTTACAAAGTAACAGTAAAATTTGACGTAGTTAATCCGTTCGGATGCTTACAACGTAATCGTGAAGCAATTTTGTTTATGGGTGTGGCCCGAAGATCGTTTAGTGCCTTTCCATCGAACGCACTTGCTGTTTTAAAGTCTTAGGCTACTCCCGGATTCCAGAAAGACGCCCGTATCTATTGCACAGAAAAATTCCCAAATTCTAACTCAAATACTGCAACTTGTGTGCACAGTCAAGTCAACCTTACTTGTAATGTTTCAGCAGTCAAGTCATCCTTAAGTAGATGAGATGAAACCGCACGTGATGCGTAGCTTTTGGGGGTAACCAGTCCGTGGAGGGTAATTTTTAGAATTTTTCTAGGTATGCTATGTAGCCATTAAATTAACTCTATTTTTCGTTAAAGTGGCTAAACACAGAAACTGCTGTTTGCAAAGTTTTCATTCGTCAGTTACATTGTACTGGACACCTATTACGATAATAACAGTTATTTTACGAGTGTGTTGTTTAGTTTCTTTCACAAAAGCTTCCAAAAATGTTACCAGATATGCCCACCGAATGGACAAAAGCTAGGTCAGACTGCCTCCAATTCCGTAAACAAAGTATTGTATATCCTCTCTATGCGTACTTCCCCTTTAGGCCTATCGTCAGCTGGTGGATAACCCTCTAACATCAGTCAATTTATTCTGGTTTTAAGCCCCTATTACCAGCAGCAAACGCAGCGTATCTGCCTGAAGCAGAACTTGAAAAATGTATAAAGTGAGTCCCTTTTTTTAATTATGGTCAAAAAAGTACCTGCAGGATACTTAAGGTAGCCTACTCCAGTGGGGAAAAAACGCCCCCCCCCCCCTTTTTTTTTTTATTTCAGTGCTGCCAGTACCAAACTTCCCCCACCTCCTTTAGACCTAATAGCATATATAACCATAAATAATGGGGGGGGGGGGGGGATGTCTAAATAATTTCCAGTAAAATTTAAAGCCTTGGCATGAGGAAAAACCAAATTTTCATCAATGATGAAAGCATCCCTTCCACAATACTTACTGAATTCCTGAAATATTAATTCCTTGGCTTTTATGTATGAAAATTCAAGCAAGCCGTACATTTTCTGATTTTAAACATTTTCTGTGTAAAAATAATCATGAGTATTTTAATGATTCAGTTGTCACTAGTTAAGAGCCATGTTCCTATAATGTGTAGGAAAACTATGTTAATTTTTAGGAAATAAGCCTAATGAATCACATGCACAAAGGTATGTAATTTGGTCAACTTTCTCGTGAGTTAGTCATCTTCGACAATTTACGAACCCCCCCAAAATTTTTTTCGTTTTTCATAGAGGCTACTTGAGCTCCAAAATTGTTTCTTGAAGATTCGAATTCAGAGGGAAAAAATAGGCCTACGCATAAGTCTACTAACTTACCATATCTTTATGGAAGAAGTTCCAATGTTCAAGTGTATATTTATAAGCTTTGAAAAATATAATATTTATATTTGCCTTTTTGAGGATTTTTACTAATTCAAGGTGTGAACTAATGGGAAATACAAAATCATAAACAAACCTAAGGAAAATAGGCCTAACAGTCGTAAACCAAGTAAAATGTAGAAAATTAAGCAAATCGTAAAAGAATATAAAAATACAAGTCTTTTCTCCTATTGTCAATGTGTTCTTTCTAGCTTTAACTTTTGAAAATGACCCATTTGGTCATAGATCTTTGGTTACCAATTTGGTTTGTCCACTGCGACGACGGTTAATCTTGCCATATTAGGCCTAATCTTACTGATTTTTTGCACTAATATATATCGGGCTTTGGATGCTTAATTTGGATCAAGAGCCAAATACAATTTCTACTTAACGACAATGGTTAGCCTACATTGTAAAACTGCAAAATCTATACTCCACCAATTGACAAAAAAATGGCCGAGTTAACACACTTTCAAAACACGTGTTTGTATAGTGTGCAAACTTCTGGTTAATTGGCCTATAACACGTTCAGTACGCAGCATTTTATAAACCTATGCTTAAAACACAGTTATCAAATCACGTTTTCTGTAGATTTTAAGTGCATATATTGCACAGTCTAGGAAGGATTATGACTAGTTTTCAGCTTTGAAAATACTGCTGTACTATGTCTCATTCACGTTAAGGTTTTCAGCTTGTGCCAGTGCATATGTCTAAAATATGATTTTTTCCTTTTATATTTTCATACCCGGCCATGAAGGTGAAATTCTATTTAAAACAATAATAAATCTAAGTGGACGTTATGATGACGTTTCAAAAATCGAAAATTCGTTTCTTTGTTGAAGCGTACTAAATTAAACGACCAGTAGTAGCCTAAACAATGTTTGGTAGCTAACCACAATTACATCTCACTTGTGTATTAATGATTGCAATATATAAACAGAATACAAAAAAAAATACATTTTTACTGCGCTACAGTGAGCAAAGAAAAGATGCTCTTTCCCTTTCCCCATTACGTCGTGGATATTTACTAGGCTACCAATATCTTTGTTTAAAAGATTTCAACCAAAACTTTAAAATCTAAATTGGTTTTTAGTGATTTTCCCTAATATGTACAGATTTCCTTGACCCTTTGTTTATTTTGTTGCTAAATTATTTTTTAAATCCATTTTAAGTTTATAAACTACAGTATTCTACAGTAAACTTAAAAGTATGAAAATTATTGCATTTTCTTTCCAAGCAATCAAAAATCCCATTTTTTTTTGCATTCTGTTCTTAGCACTTCATTTTATTTATTTTTAACGATTTCTAAATTGTGTATAAATTGTGTATTTGTGGGCTTTACCTACATGGTTTTTTTTTCATTAAAAAAATATTTTGGGGACGGTGAGTTTTAATTCGATTTGTCTTTTAAATAGTCACCAAAGCAACTTTAATATTTAGTAGGGGTGGCTGTTCATTTTTTTTTTAATTGAACATATTTTAAATTTCTCAGTTAATACCTAGGCCTATTTACCAAGCAGTAATTCTTTATTGTAATAAATTTGTAATCCTGCTTCAAATTTGATTTTACATTTTATAAATATTACTCTTCGTGTGCACAATGGACGAATGAAATTCGAAAACTAGAAGAAAACAAATCAATTTCTATAATTTGGCCATTCGATGTTGTTATAAGTGGCCAAATAAATCCCCAATTTTAAACTTTTTTTTAGAGAAAGATTAGTGCCAGTGCAGTTATACAACACATGATCTCGGCCACGTTCGTAATTAAAATTTAGTATGGTCTTTCGTTGTTTTCATTAAATGTCTAACGAAAAGTTTATCATTTCGTGTTTTTGACGTTTCACTATTCCTCAGTTTTCTCGTTAGTAAGGCTGTCTAAATGTCACTTGTCTAATATAGGCCTATGCCATATTAATGACCAGCAAAGTAAAGGTTTACTTAACTATTTAAATAGTTGACGTTAGAATTTAGCTATTTGTCCCTCTCCACCCGGAGACAACCTCAGCAGTGGAGACAATTAGAATATATCCCATTCCTGTTTTGGGTTTAGCCAACTAGGCTAACTACCTTGTATAACACTGCAAGCCCGCAAGTAAAATTTTAGTTTTAGTTTAGTTTTTGCCTGCTCTTGGCGAGTTTTTGTCGATACAAGTAGTTTTGCATATTACCTGATGGTTTTCTGTACCTTTTATTTAAAATCCTGAAAAGAGCATTTTTTTGTGTGTTTATTCACTCCTTTCTGCCATATGGGTGGTGTGTGTTTAAGGAGTAGGCCTACAGGAAGACCAAAGAGTAACCAACAAAAAAAATGATTACGTCGGGAACTTGTTCGCCCCTTTAATTTACAGCCAATGTGTCGAAATGAAAAATTGACTATTGACTATTGCTAGACTCGATCAGGGTCTCTATACACTAACCACTTTACTTACTGAACTATTATCACATGAAAACCAAGCCTCCTGGATACATTTTTGTAGTAGGCCTACAAAAATTCTCCGAGTTGATCCGTCATAGGAGAGAGCTTGATACTGTTAAACAGGCTTGGTTGCTAACGGATGTCTGTATAAGCCCCTGGCTCAACGTATCATAGAATATCTTTAAAAGAATGAACCTTCTCCCTATTTTCGTGCATAAATAGGTTTTGCAACATCTGCATACGTTTGAGTGAATGTAGCAAAACCGTCTCGTATGTGGAAAAACAAAAACTGGAAATAAAAGCGTTTGCTTACGTTGGAACTAAAGTGTTGCAAAACTGAGTCATACGGGAAAGCCAACGTGTACTTTTAATTTATGTACCTGTAATTTATTTGTTTGGTTGCATGAAGTTGCTGTGTGTGCTCCTAGACAAGCTAACTTTGAAGGCGCACCACGCACTGTTGGCGTAAATTCACACACGTTACCCCTTTAAAGAATCACTTTGTATCCTCTAAACACCCAATGATGGGTCACATATGGTGAATGGCAAGAGTAAAACTGTGCCTAGGCGCCACCAAAATCTTGTTTTACTCATTTGCCTATGCTATTACCTTTAAAGTTAGCTGGTCGCTGGTGTTTTTAAGTTCCACGAAGCGCTAAGTTAAAAATTAAATACAACCATATGTAAGCCGCAACTGGAAAAAACGCTGTTAACAGGGCCGGAATGATTGATTATTCAGTGGATCAAATGTAAAGTTGCACGGGGCCTCCACTAGAATGGGGCTTCCCTAAAGACCGCTTAAGAAAAGGCCCCATCTCTCTGGACAGTCAAATACTGTTGCATTTGACATTTGGCTGTTATCTGAACACTCATTTACACGGGGCGTCTTGGGGTCTTTACTGAACATCACTCCGGCCCTGGCTGCTTAATTGTGCTATTGTAGCCTACTCAAATGTTTGATCTAGGCTGCAGTCCCTGTCGTAGTGTTTGAGTAAAATATGACTTATTAATCGCATCATCATGACCTTGTTTTACATATTTACGTACTTTATTTACCTTTACATTGTCGCGTATGTGTGTGTTACTATTTAATAGTTTATTTCCGATTCAGCTATTATCCTTGTTTTCTCAATTTATTTATTTATTGTATTTAAATCTTTATGTATCCATGTTTTTCATGAACTTTGTTGCACAGTCTGTATGGCACCGCAATGCTTTTGTAAAGTAATGTAAAGTAAAGTAAAGACTATACGCCTCTGATTTCGTGCGTTTTACTTTATTTTCGGGTAAAAATAGGACATAGGCTAGGGGCTTTTATTTACACATCAATAACAAGATCGAGGCTTTTCAACATATAGGCCTACGTAACTTCAAAATTTAATAAGTAATTATAATACCCCAATGTTAGATACTAGCTAATTGTATACGGTGTAATCGTATATGGTAAGAAACATTTTAAAAGCGCACGCTCTAAAAGCTACGTCGCTGAATTTTTGTTGGAGCGGTCCCACGACAGAAATGCCTGCAGAAATCTTGTTCACTTTATGTTTTGGCTTTTATTTAGATTAGAAATTACTATAACAGGAGTACTGAAACACACCGGCGAAAATAAAATAAAAAATAGGTATGATTCGGTAAGCCGTTATACGGACTTGTATTTCAATGATGGCATGACTGGGTCTTGAACCACCGAAAACCAGTCAGACACTCCTACCTTCTGAAGTTGGCCGTGAAGAGTGGGCTCAGGCGGTGAGGAGTTTCTGAATTGTGATCAGAGTTATGGTCATTCGTGTTCGACCACGCCTTGCGAAGTAGTTCATACTAAAGGCTTACCGAATATCAGCCGAGCTGTTTCTAGTGTATGAATTTTACTATTAGTATATTACGCATTGTTTTTTTTTTTTACGCCTATACAATGTATTACGATTTATATATTTACCTGATTTTACAGCTTTTTTTTACTTGGTTTCGTCCTCTTTATTCTTTTACTTTCGTTCTGTTATTTTGCTTTCGTTTTATTTCTATTGCGAAGAGTATAACAATGAACGAAAGCAAAAAAAAAAAAAAAAAAAGAACGAAACCAACATAAAAGAAGCTGTAGGCCTAATAATTTTATTTTATTTACTATTTTAATTAATGGAACCTATCGTTAACAGAAAACCAGCAGCATTTTTTTGCCGCGTAAAGAAAAACCCATTTTTTGGTTTGGTTAATTAAACTTTTTTTTTTTTGAAGCATTACTTACGATTTATTTCAAGGTGTAGACCTTTAATTTAATTGCGAATTTGGTTTTAATTGTTTTTACCTGCTGGTCATAATGTGCGAAAATCCAGAAGCTCTTCTAACTGCTGATGCGCGGATGCCGGTATGGCCGCCATAGGCCTATACGATGCCAAAGGTCCTTCGTCCTTCAAGCATCGGAGATCGAAGTGGGACAGATTACAGAAAAACAGCAAATAAAAGCTAGGCATGCCGTAGCCTACAACCGGAAAATTACTACAAAAAAAAAAGGACTGGATAACGTAGGATAATCCAGTTCTTTTACATTTTATGTCATTCCTTCCGTATTTTAAGTGTCTTCTGTCCCATTTGTTTTTCCATCCAGTCCTCAAAATGTTCCCCGGGGTTTCTTTTGTCTCGCCCCGTTCGGTTGTCCGAATGGGAGTTGAAAACCCCAGAGCTACCCCTCAACTAGCAAAGCAAGCAAGCATGCTGAAACGCACAAGGACAGTTTCATTATTGTTCAATAGGGGGGCTACGTAGAGAGCAACTCAAGGTCAAAAGAACAGAACCAAGTATTAGCAGAGAAAACCCGGCGTTTTTGCTCTCGATGGTATGTGCCTGGTCTTGGTTTTGAGTTTTAATATGAAAGGTGCTTCTCGTCCAAGGCACCTTCTCACCCAACATTGCTTTTCATCACTGCTCAAGATTTAGTTTACAACCCTTTTAATGCCTAATTTACTGTTTTTGTGACCCGGAGTTTAAAAAAAAATTCTCAGTTACGTAACCTATTTGTTATTTGGGGTATTGTGATTAACCACCCCCATTATGTTCCCTCTTCAATACAATTGCGTGCAACTGCACCCCTCAGCCCGGACATTATGCCGTACGGACACTGTTCTGTTTAGTTAGAACATTAAGGTTGTTTTTTAGCCTTACATCTGCATTTTATACGCTTAAGCTTTTTTTTTTTTCTTGGTGATATTTCAGGTGAACTCAATGACTAGAATTTTGCTATACAATAATCGTGGTATGAGGTAATCGAGATGAACGATTTTTGAATAGCGGTTAAAAGACCCTGGTTCTTGTTAATATCTCCGTTTTAAGGCCCCAAAAGTTGAAAGTCGGTTCACTGGTTTGATATATAGGTGAAAGAAAAATTTCCCTAACAAGAAGAAGAACAACGTTAACATGCAGTAACGTTAACATAACGTTTAAAAGGCCCTATCCCTTGTTTTTAAAAGGTAAAATTCGGTTCATTTGTTTGTTTTCTTGGCTATCGCAAAATTTCCCCAACAAGAAGGGCAACAACAACAAGAATATTGTAGTCACATTAAAATAGTGTTCGAAAGGCCCTAGGCCTTATTCACACCTTCATTTTAAGCTGTAAAAGTGGAAAATCTGTTCATTGGTTCGATATCTAGGTAAAAGCAAAATTTCCCCAAGAAGAAGAAAAACAACAAGAATATTGTAGTCACGTTAAGATGACGTTCAAAAGGCCTTATGCTTTGTTCATACGTACGTTTTAAGCTATAAAAGGTGAAAATCGGTTTATGTGTTTGTTCTCTAGGCATGCGCGAAATTTCCCCAAATAGAAGGACAACAACAAGAATATTATAGTCAAGTTAAGATTACGTTCAAAACGCCCTAGGCCTTGTTCATACCTACGTTTTAAACTATAAAAGGTAAATGGGTTCATTGGTTCGACATCTAGGAGAAAGCAAATTTCCCAACAAGAAGAACAACACCACAAGAATATTATAGTCACGTTAAGATAATGTTCAAAAGGCCCTAGGCCTTGTTTACACCTGTATTTTAAGCTACAAAAGTTGAAAATCGGTTCATTGGTTTTGATATCGTATTTTAAGATATAAAAGGTGGAAATTGGTTCATTTGTATGAGCTCTAGGCGAGAGCAAAATTTCCCCAACAAGAAGGACAACAACAAGAAGGTTGTAGTCAGATTAAAATACTGTTCAAAAGGCCCTAGGCCTTGTTCATACCTACATTTTAAGGTATAAAAGTTGAAAATCGGTTTCATTGGTTCGATCTCCAGGTGAGGGGCTAAATTCCCAACAACAACAAATAGCTGTGTTTGGAAGCCTAACGGTTTCATTATCATTAAAATTGTAAATGTTTTAAATGCAGTGAAATAGTTATGACACTACCCCCCCCCCCCCCACCCCCCCCAAAAAAACCCTAAATTTGTTGATCTGTGTTAATTTTGTGGGAAACTGGGGAAATTCTAGGGGGCTTCAAAGTTTGATGTTTAGCGTGGAATTTCATGGTGAGGCTTACATAAGGACTACCGTCCTTGATAGGCCTGCCCTTGCTTTAGAAAGAAATAACCTTGTAAGGAGCGTATTTTGAATGGCAGGAAAGTGTAGTGTGTGTGTTTTGAGGGGGATTGGGGGGGGGGGGGGGGTGATGCCCGCTGTCGTTTTTTTCGGGGGAATATATTCGTAGATTGTGTACTAAAATCTATTTTTAAAATTAACTGGAGGGGAATTCTACGTTACACACAGTTATGTGGGGGGAAAAATGTCCGCTGTCGTTTTTCGGGGGAAAATATCCGTAGATGTGTGTTAAAATTTATTTAAAAAAATGAATGGACGGGAATTCTATGTTTGGCTCAATTATGTGGAAAAAGTGCCCTTTAACGTTATAGCACTGAGCATTTTCCTGTCAGTTTTTGTTAGAATTTATCCCATACAGTAGAGGGATGCAGAGCGTCGAGGCATTAGGGGCCAGGAGGCGGGGAACCCAAAATTCACAGGGGTCCAATTTCCCCCCCCCCCCCCCCAAAAAAAAGAGTAACCTTGACCGCCAAAATAATTAAGCCGTTGACGGAGTGGGGGAAAGACAGTATCAATGATAAAGTGCTTTTATCCCTTAGGTAACTAGAACGGGAAAAATAGCGAAAAGTATCGTAAAGCGATGGCAAATTTAAGCAAAGCGTCGAAAACTTGAAACAAAATCACACTGCGGTGGAGAGGGTTGAGGGGGGGGGGGGGGGGTCCAAAAAAAATTTTGCCCTTTTTTTTACACGCCCCTGAAAAAGGGGAAAAATTAAAAAACGCTTCCAAAAAAAAAAAATTTTTTTTCCCCCCTTTTTTTTTTTTTTTTTTTTTTTTGCGACATCCAACTGAAAAAGTGTATGCAATCTTGACGTGTGTTTAACGGGCGGAATAGGTTTAACCGTGGAACACAGGTAACGACAACAGAGAAGCTAGTGCCTTTAATTAATCAGTCACGAGCGAATTTGAAATAGTAGGCGTAATAATTCAAGAATTGTTGCTAGAATGTACCCTCGTGTTGTGGTAGGCCTATGGCCTGCTCAGTTTCCGGATAATATTTTTGTTGCTTTCTCTTGTAACAGCGTGTCCAATAAAAAAAACCACGTTGAAAATTACCGATTTTTTTCTTGACTTTTTTGTACTTTTCCCTGACTTACTGACGTTAGAGAAAACCGTGCGAGTGGCTGCTAAAGGTTCTGGAGGAAGCCATTATTTTTTTTTAAACATGTTGCCTCTGCGATGGGCGGAAAAAGGTCCGCGTAAAAAGGTCCGGGGAAGAATCAAAAAGGTCCGAGGAAGAAAGGTCCGAAAAAACGTTAAATAATACGACTTATGCACTGATAAATTTTGGCTTATGACTTTTAAATTATTCATCAAATTCAGGTTTAATTAAATATATTTATCGGTCCGAGAAAAAATATCCTTACAAAGGTAAAAGTTCTTTAAAAAATGAGATTATTATTGGGCGTTATGTAATTCTCTGCCCCTTGTACATAGGTTGCTCTAATACGAAAAAAAAGCCTAGTCAGGTGACATTAACTCCAACCGGGAAACAAAATCTTGGATGAAACCCGGCCTCTGAAAGGAGTTATGTGAAATTAAAATATTTAACAGAAACCAGAGCTGAGCGTATTTTCACAATGGTGAGGGTAAGTATATATCGGCCACACGAACATTGTCGAACATTTAATTCCCAAATTAGGGTACGTGTTCTTTTATCCCCCCCCCCCCCCCCTCCCAACGAGATAAGACAGTGCAAACCGCATAGGTCTACGTTAATTAATAAGGGCATTATTAAATTTTATAATCCGGGTATTGTTTTGTATTCACACTATAAACATATACATACATAGGCCTATATATTTAAAGCCAACATTTATCAGTGCCTACGTCGTGTTATTTAACTTTCCTCGGACGTTTTTTCCCCAGATCTTTTTTCCCTGGACTTTTTTCCGGACCTTTTCTCTACGGGCCTTTTCTCTACGGACCTTTTTTACCCCGGACCTTATTATTCAGACCTTTTCTCTACGGACCTTTTTTCCCCGGACATTTTTACATAGACCTTTTCTCTACGGACCGTTTTTCCCT
>JAHWFP010026132.1:155133-186306 GCA_023313725.1 Lithobius niger
CCGGATCTTTTCTCCTCGGACCTTTTCTCCCTGGACCATTTTTCTAGATTCGCCGCTACACAGCATTCCCACACTACCGTTTTCCACCAAAACCACAAAAGTAAACACATGTCAGGCCTGATTTATACTCGAACCCACTGCGAAATACGCAAAACTATTTTCCGCTACGGCAGGCGAGTGCAAAAATGGTAGGCCTAATCAGTAAAAAAATTATCAAAATATTAAAAAATATTTAAAATATTAAAAATATTAAACGTCTCTGCTAACAGATTCTGCTGTCTGTTAGCAGAGGCGTTATATTTTTAATATTTTGATAGGCCTAACAGTTTTGCGTATTTCGCGGTGGGTATTTACTATTGTGTCGTGTGAAAAGCACTTCTAAACACGTAATGTTGTAAAAAGTGTGATAAACAGCACGTGGCTGCTGAGCTATAGGCCTAATTTCCCCTACTAGGCCTAACAAACAAACACACAAAAAAACTGAATCAAAATTAACAGGTACTATGTGTTAACGTAAGTGTAGTGCGAAGTATTTTTATTTTACACAACAGTAGTCTGTTCTAAGTGAAAATAATATCGTTCTCACTTGCCAGCAGTGAAAATTCCTGACTGGTAGACACCCTGATTGTAACGAATTTTATGTTTTCTTGCCTGTAGCCGGTGCCCTTTAAGAACCCACAGCAACCCTGATCGCTGAGGAATTTCTTAATAGTAGCCCTAGATTCAAGGTAGGGAACGGAGGGGCAAGTACCCTGCTGCCATTTCCCCAAACGCCATAGTCGAAGTTGACACGAGAGACAAAATTATTGCCACAGGCGCCTCATTTTGTGGCAGTTTTTCGTTGTTCCCCTTCAGCAAGAATCCATGATCCGCTACCCAGTAGCCCATGCTAAAAAAAAGTATTAAGAATTGGTAAGTTTGGTGAGACAAATTGCAATTTGTATTAAGTTGTGAACTTTTATTAACAATTTAAACAAAATTGCAATTTGTCACATGAAAATTTAGGGAACATAGCCTTTAATACTTGGCCAGGTCTCCATTAATAGCTGTTTCCCATAACTGCTTGGTGTTTCTAAACTCGTAGAGCTTTGAAGCAGACACTCCCGTCTATTAGGGTGCGTTTATGCAATGACTCGCCTTTCCATTCTCGCAGCTTGAAGCTGGAAATTATCTAAAATTCCAACATGGCGGCAGTTTTAGCTCGTATTGCTCGCAACGAAAACAGTCAAGATGCGATGGGAAAATTGTTTCTTCGAGAGGAATTCTTTATCTTATTGGCACGGACTATAAGACTGCAAGTTTTTATTCAAAATATGTTGAATTTAGCTAATCCAGGTAGCGTTGTTGCCACGGCGACGCCGCCTCAGCCTTCGTGTTTAAACTATAGCTGCGAGAATGCAAAGGCGAGTAAACGCGGCCTTAACGTTGCATTTCATATATATATAGGCCTAGGTAAATTGGAAAGAAGCCATAACGAAAATCGTACACTAAAAATTTAGTAATGTAATACAGTAAGCCATTTTTACACACGTAACCCGGATTCGAACCAGTCGATTACCATAACGCTTTACCGATAACGGCTTTAGTGATCTTCATAAAATAAAAAGCCAGTGGACAAGTTTATTTTCGATTTGTGTCTGTTTCCTAGTCAATTCTAGGATACTATTTCGTTTTAATGTGTTGTTTTCCTAAGGGCCGCCGTGGGGGGGGGGGGGGGGGAGGTGCTCAAAGGGGGAACATTGCCCCAGACCTCATCTGGCAGGGGGCTTTGCCGCGATCGACTCACTCAGGGAAGGATAAAGCCACTAGGCGTTAAGTTGTTAAATTGGCAAATTGGCTACTGATCAGAGAAGTCTCACTGCTCTAAACAACAAAAAAATGATAACAATGTATGCAGCCGTAGTAAAACAAAAATGCCTTCGTCGGGAACGAAACTATATGTACACTTTTTGTTGTGATGGCGTATGACCGTTTCGCTGAATTCCTTTTTGCCTAATTATAATCATTGTCTTAATTTTCGGGAATTCCCGTTTCGCCTAATCCTATTTCACCGAATATTTTTTCCCCAAATCACGTGCCTCGCTCGCGGCGGTCGTTGCGGCTAAACAGACAACATCAGAAACCGCAACTAATCACAAATTTCTTCCAATTAGGAATGCATCTTTAACTTCTCCAACGTGCAATTTTTTAAAGAATAATTTGATTCGGCACAACGGGTATTCCCCTTCCGTCAAATTTTAATCTAAGCTTACTTTTCGGTGAAACTGGCATAAACCCAGATGGTACGTCTGATGGCCCGGGAGGGGTGGATATGGTGGTTTTTTTTGTGCTGAGATAATGTTGGATGAGAGCTACACTCAGAACGAGAGTAGCCTACGTACGATTTTTGCAAAGAGTCGTTGGGGGGGGGGGGGGGGGGCGCAACTGAGTTACCTTTATACTATGGCACTGGTTTTTATGAGAAAGTAACACGAGTGCAATAGCTGTCAGTTGACTCAATTGGAAGCTGCTGGTTAGATGGCTTTATAACCTTGCGAACGTGACGTATCAACTGTCTGTTCGACGTCCAACTCTCTCCAAAAAATGTGGTTAGTGTATCGTTCGAGTGAAAAATGCCTTTGACGTAGAACTGGGTTCTGTAAATGCAAGTGTAAAAGATAACTAGGTGAGGTCTGTTCAAATTAATCTCATCTAGACGCACGCTGGTGTGTCGCCGCCTAGTAGATGAGATTTTGTTCCCGGCTCACTAGCAGACTGCCTTTTAACTATATGACTAGCTTATAACTGATTACAGCCTACAGGTGAAAATCCCCCACGCGATAGAAATCGTTGCTAATCGTAGGAATCAGGTTTGTTGGGTCCAGTAACGAAGAAGACCTCCTCATAAGGAGCGGGAACGTGTCCTTGAAGGAGGAAAAGTGCCCTCAAAACAACATTGTTTTGTGTAACTGGCAAGGTAGCCATCTAAGGACACAGCTCCAATGTTAATTTTCAATTCTCATACGGTATGCAGACCCGTCAACAGCTCGTTAAGAGAAAGTTAACAAATCTAAATTTTGGCAGACAGGTAAGAGAGTCGTACGGGGAAATACTTTTTTCGAAAATAGGGGTTGTAGCTTGAAACACGTGACCGTGAATGGCGCGTAAGTGCAAAGTTATTGTTGTAACCGGTGTATCGTTATTGTAAAGTTATTGTTGTAACTGTCATCCCACAGTAAATTACCATGTACTGAAGTGTTATATGCTTATCGTTTTAGTACCGCACTTAATTGTCAGAATACATTGTTGCATGGCTTTGGGCCGCGGGCCGAATAAATTACTCGTTCTGGCTTAGTAAGCGAAGGGTGCCTTTTAGTCAGACCGGCTGAGAAGACTATTGCAACGACTTTGTCCATCCGTCCGTCGCTTTTTCAACTTCGCAACTGAACCAGATATTAACGACCATTGTTTACGACGTTAGATTCAGTTTGAGAAGTTAGTTATATAACATGGCAAGTTAAAACATCGTTACTTCCTCTTAGCTAATAGAATTTTTCGACGTAACTAAATTAAATAATACATTTGATCGTCGAATTAAAAGCCTAAGGTAACATTCAATAAAAACAAATGGATGTTAGCTTCGTTTAAAATAGTCTCGTCGCATTGTTGCATGAATGAATAGGCTTTTCGTCGAACCAAATTCTCCATTAGGCCTATATCTACTACTTACGAAATTGAAACTGTTTTTAAAATTAGGCCCAAAAATGAAAATTAGGCCTAAAATCAGGTTACCATGGCAACGTCAAGTTGCTACGAGTTGCTAAGAGTGTCTCTCTCGTCACTTCCCTACTACCACTGATCTATATAGGCTACGTTGCGCGTTACGTTGTAACACTGTAACTGTGTGCCTGTAGGCGTACCGTGTTGTAAAAATGAATAGGCTTACTATACAATCCATATCTCCGTTAGTTGCTACTTACGAAATTAAAACTGCTGGTTAAAATAGGCCTAAACAATTGGAGTTAATAGGAGTTAACAATTGCTCCTAAAATGTAAAATAGGCCTAAAAGCTAACATTCTTAACCGACAATTGTGATGGCTACTGCTTTACGATTAGTATAATAGATATAGCTGTTGTAATGCATGATAGAGGTGTGCGCCTCAACATTGGAAGTGGAGGAACTGAACAGAAGACCGGTGCGACTAGGCAGTCGCTGTAGCCGCTTGTTATTGCAAGGGTTTGATTTGGGTTTTTACGGAGCACGAATCCAAACTGGATTATCTGCCCCCCCGACAATGAGACGGACAATTTTGCTGGAGACGAAGAAGAGTAGGAATATGCAGATCGTGAGCTCAATAGGAAAAAAAGTAATTTTTTTTAACCCTTAGTTGCATGAATTAATTTCTGATACTTTTTTTTTAACGACAATAATTAAGACAGGTCAATCGTGGGATTCGAATCAGCACTCACTTGGTTTTTAGACTAGGACGCTGACCACTAGGCTGTTGTTGCTTTTCGGTTTGCTCGGGGTCTCTGGGGCTCCCTCACAAAGCTTGCGTTGCGAGTTAGCAATTAATTTTTACACGTTTAGTCAACTCTTGCTTACAGGCATTTGTGTGCAGCCTGGGGTTAAAGAAGTAGGTCTTGGTAATGCGCCAAGTTTGCTGATTAGTCTAGACACATTCTAGTGTGTTGCCACCAAGCAGATGAGATTATATACTAATAGATACGTGTTATTGTTTTATATATACATGTCTACATACGACGAATTATAAATGTAAACATTTATAGACATAGAAATTCCTCCTGAATTTAAAAGACAAATTCTGCGACTGCGACCTTTGGAACGTTTACAGTCCCTTGAAATTTGTTATATCCACTGAAAACCAAAACTGATATAAGAGAAGCCGCTAAGTTTCCGAAAAGGGTAGCCCTTTGAAAGTAGTGATATCATTCAACCCAGGAAAAGACCACCAAGGTTAATCCCATTATCCAACAAACTTGGCGCGTTATAACCTCTTTTTAAATTTTTTTTGAGCGTGATTATGATACATGCAAGATTGCAAATATGACGAATTGAATTTCTGTCAATGTCAGATCTACAGGATTGTCAATTCTAAGTCCAACATGTTTTAGCAGTCTAAGAAAAGTCGGGCAAAGTATTTAAAGAAGAGGGCAATGCGCCAAGTTTGCTCGCTAATAAGATTAACCGTGGCGGCCTTTCCCTGGTTGAATGACATCGCTACTTTCAAAAGCCGTCCCCTTTTGAAAGTAGCGAAGCATTTCAACCAGGGAAAGGCCGCCACGGTTAATCTTATTAGCGAGCAAACTTGGCGCATTGCCCTCTTCTTTAAATACTTTGCCCGACTTTTCTTAGACTGCTAAAACATGTTGGACTTAGAATTGACAATCCTGTAGATCTGACATTGACAGAAATTCAATTCGTCATATTTGCAATCTTGCATGTATCATAATCACGCTCAAAAAAAATTTAAAAAGAGGTTATAACGCGCCAAGTTTGTTGGATAATGGGATTAACCTTGGTGGTCTTTTCCTGGGTTGAATGACATCGCTACTTTCAAAAGCCGTCCCTTTTTGGAAACTTAGCAGCTTCTCTTACCCGCCTTTACTGCAAGGTTTGGCTTCAACCTCCCATGTTAAAGCCGAAATTTCGATGGTTAATTTCTCTGCTGTATTTCAATATTTCCCACCCAAATTTAGTGTATAAGCTTTGTTGGCCTTGATGAACATGTGTCCGAACTTTATTAATTTCCGATTTATCACATCGAAGATCAGGACTTGAGCTGGAATCGTGATTTTCATTTTTGGCTTCTTGTTGGCACGAAACGTTCTCCTACGCTCTCTGCAGATCAAACTATTTGTTCTATGAAGCTGATTTTTAGCTTATTTTACAGGTATTTCTCTGTAGGTGTGCCCTTTACAAAATGCTTTGTCTAATTGGTTCAGGGGCTAGAGAGTTCTGAACAACCAGATTGATTGTTTTACATTGTTATTATTCAACAATGCCAATCAGCAAATGCCAGCTGGAAGACTTTATAGGGTTTGTTTCTATATTCACTTGTGCATGTGCAAACCGTAATTATATAAAGATTAAAAAAAACATTACAAGCTAATTTAAACTGCATGGTACGCCAAAGTAGCACGAATAAAAACCAAAAACGAACAGGTTTGATGCTTAAGGTAAGTTTTAACTGAGCCGAAGTCAAAGCAGCAAAGGGACTCACATAAACCTTTCCGCTGCAGTGTTGATGTACTCTTTAGTCCACGTGAAACCTTACTGCCGTATCCAACCATTATACACGTAAATACAATTAAAGCCAGAGTCCAAATTTCAAAACTTTTCATGCCCAAACAAAAGAAGAAAAAGGTAAGGCTACACATTCTACTACTTTATTGGCTAAATTTTTTCAGTGTTCTTCAGTCACGTTGTCTACTTTCCATTCATCACCTAGGCATGGAATTTCATTGTTGCTTTCCTGGACATTTCAAGGTTTTCAAGGACTCACACGAACCCTGAATTACCTGTGCAGCTGTGCTAAGCCAACTAAGACGATTAGTTTTTAATCATTTTCCAGCGATGTCGTTGCAACAATCATTAGCTGATCTATCGTGTTTTAGTGCAAAAGTAAAAATGGTAAAAACATTTGAATACATCAGTAAGGTTTAACGTGGACGTTAAGGTTTCAGTAAGGTTAACGTTTAAGGTTTCATGGCATCGGCGCTGGCTGAACATCGCCCAGGCCATTCATCGTTTCATTGACTCCTGTTACGCCTTTCGTTCCTTATCATTTTCGTCAGCGCCGCCATCTTGGATCTACTTATCGCCGAAAACCTTTTCAACCAACGGCTTTTGTCCGGACCCTCAAGACTCGCATCCTCCAGGCCGGCTTCCACCCTTCGCAGTGCTGCCAAGATTTTGGGCGCCTGTTCGTTGTCACCTGGTGAACTGGCGCAGGTTAACAACGAAAACAAGCCACACTTTCGTCGTTTTCGCCCCGTGCTCTTCCTATCGCCGATTGTTGCACCAACTTATCAATTGATACTGCCATTCACCACCACGCCTGGATTCGGTGGCTGAATGGGCAGACACTGTTTAAAAGGAACAAGACACTGTGGCTCCCTCCCTGTCATTTCCCAGGGTTGATCCACATCCCTTTATCCCGTTCACGGCTTCCTTTTCCCCGTCTGCATTGCGGTGGATACTGCCGACACCCATACAGCCGTCCAACGAAGCATTTTTCACCGTTTGCAGTTGGAGCGATCAAGACATCGTGGCTCCCTCCCTGTCGTTTCCCGGGGTAAATCCACACATTTTTTTTCCTGTTGGCAACTGTTTTTCGCCGGCTACTTGGTAACAGACACTGCCGACGCTCAAGCTTCCAGCCAGTTAAGCATTTCATCCTAACTGGCCGACAACCTCCTTTATCCTTTATTCTATCCTTTTGCCGTTTTCCGCCTAGTGCTCTTCCTATCGCCGATTGTTGTGTCAACTCCTCAACAGCTGTTCACCACCACGCCTGGATTCAGTGGCTGAACGGGTAAGTTTAAAAGGCTCAATACATCGTGGCTGCATCCCTGTCGTTTCCGGGGATCGACACACACTCCCTTTACCCATTCACGGCTGTTATTTCGCCGGCTACATGGCTCTGGATATTACCGACACCCATACAGTTGTCCAATGAAGCATTTTTTGCCTGAACGCAATGTACGCGTTCAAGACATCGTGGCTCCCTCCCTGTCGTTTCCCAGGGTCAATGCACTCATCTTCTCCCATTGGCAACTGTTTTTTTTTCACCGATCATTGTGGCGATAGGCACTACTGATGACTAAGTATCCAACCAGTCGGCCGTTTTTCCCTTCTCACCACCGAAGCAATCAAGACATCGTGGCTCCCTCCCTGTCGTTTCCCGGGGTCGATTCAATTCTCTCCGCTTGCTGCCGTCCTTCACCGACTATGTGACGTCAGACACATCCGACCACCCGCTGCTGACAAACCGGTCTCTTTTCGCCGCCTCCATTTCTTGACGCCAACACCTGCTCTGACACAAAGCCCCACCTTTTCGACGCAGCACGTCCAGTCATCTGCCACCTGCGCTTGCACCACAAGTTGACCATGGTCACCGTTCACCATTGAAGCAGTCAAGACATAGTGGCTCCTTCCCTGTGGTTTCCCTGGGTTGATCCACACCATCGCTTCTCGTCCTCTGCTCTTTTCGCCGATCACAGAGGAGGCAACCGCAGCACAGTCATAACACCTTTCCATGTGATACTCGTCTCTTCAACCAAAGGGTTGGGAGGGGAGAGTCAGACTCCATGGACTGCCGTCGTCTGTTCTACACCCTTTTAACATTGGAACTTCCGTCCTATCATTTTCCAAGACATCACTGACCATTACGTCATCCTCACCGGCGTTCAGGCCGACCGCCCATTCGTCACCGATGCCGTTTCAATACTTCCCTTCAGGAAGTTCATGATAAAAGAGAGGTCTTCACTTCGACAGTCAATCTGACGTTTTGCCTCCATTCCTTCTTTCCTAACCCAGCCCAAGATTTTATTCTTGGGCTCTCAGGTTCCTTTCAATACTCCCACCACCTTCCGATTGACAGCCTGTAGCCTACAAGCGGTGTAGTGATCAATTTGTCAAGAAAACTCTCACGATCACATTCATTTCGTCAACGCCATCTCTGTCGTCCCGACGATCATCATGGCCGCATGGAATCTCAAGCCCGACTTGCCAGGAAAGCCACTTAGGTCTTTCTTTCGCACCGTGCAAGCCATCCTTCCATCAAGGAAAACCAACAGCACAGCAAGTTGCAGTGCGCTAAAGCAGGACTTCACTATCGACTACCATGGTTGTCCCTGTTTTCCAGGGAAGACCCATGGTGCACATGTGAAACGAAAAACAGCAACACGTCGAATTCTTTACCCAGCAGTCGACCACGTTAGCCTTTACACACCTGTGCAGGTCCTGTCCGTGGCGACTTTCTATGAGGTAACTCAGAAACTTAGCTCCTTCCTGTCCACTCTTCCCTTGGACAGGAAATTCTCCTATGACAACGATCGGTTGCACCATTCAAGGTCGTCTCCACCATCCGCAAGGGTCAAGGCTCCACATATTTTCGTGCAAAAATAAATCGTCCAAAGAACATCTAACAAGTCAAGAACAGCCATGGAATCCAACGCTTGTCTGAACAAGCCACCGAGCACACACAGTTTCTTTCGTCTGGAACTTCCCCACCGACCGGAAGACACAAGCAGCATCAGAGGAAGCACTATGGCGTCCCATAGGATGTCTCCATCTGGAAAACCACCTCTTCACCCGCTAGGCCCTCTGCCAGCTATCCGACATAGTCGCCCCTCGTATCACCTAGGCCATAAGGACATTCGGCTAAGCCAAGCCCCATGCTCTCCCTACACTCAAGGCTCGCCCCAGCTCGAACAAGCCTGTTTCACATGCAACATGGTCAACTCGTCACATGCCTCCCCAGTCCAACCCAGGCTGACCTTAGCCTCGCCCTAAAAACAGTCTTCGCTGTGTCAGTAGCGTACGCCATGGTCTAACGCAAGCTAAAGCATCACTCCCAAGTGGAGCACAACCTTTCATCTCACTCTTTGTGTCATCCCTCGGAGCTAACCAGCAAACCAAATGGATCACGCCATGCACGATTTCCATCACAAGCTGTGAAAACCCAGACCTCAATATTGACGCACCACCACCCGTCGCCAGACTCAAGCGGTGAATATACAACCTTGACTCTGCCCCTACCTCACTTCGTTAAATGGGTTCCTACTCGTCCCTTTCGTTCATTCATCATGACCTTCCTTTGTTTTCCTCCAATGGACAACATGTTGCTTGTCATGCCACTTCGAGGAAAGCTTCCAAAGAAGACCATTCCACCGTTCCTCTTTCAGACCTCCTTAAACAGTGGAAGACACAGTCCCCGATTGCCTTCTCATCAAGCCAGCCTTCCGAAACCTGTTACCTGATTCGGCTTTGACCTACGCATCTATAACCTCAAACAACGAGCCACCTTCGGCCAATCAGTCACACTACACTGCTCATGTGTCCTTGGCGCCACAGCAGCATTCTCAACCTTACGGCGACAGCTCCACAAACTCATGAAGTTTCAACTCCACTCCACATTCTGAGGTTCTCACCACTGTGTCAAAAATGGATTCTGAGGAAACCCTTCAAAACCATGACAAGTCATGCACATGAATTCAAGCAACGTCTCTACTGGAATCACCACCACATCGGTTCAAGGCCACCAATGAAACCTGTCTCCAAACACAGAACATCCTTAAAGACAAGCAGAAATGAACCTTTTCACCAAATTCGGTTTTCAACAACTTTCATCTGGTATCACCATCACATTGGTCCGATTCCAGCAACATATTTTTTCAAAACCACTCTAAATAATAACTCGAACTCCAAACATCGGCTGAGTTCACCTAGTCAACTTCACCCACAACATTCCAAGCCATTCACCAAAAAAAAAGTGGTGGAAAGAAGAGTGCATCTAACCCAATGTCTTTCTAACAACAAGAGATGAGCAGGATCTTGTCTCCTGACACATCATTAGGACCCAAGCCTCTACAAAACTACCACCTCTCTAGAAGATGAATGCAATTCATTCATCAACATGCCACCTGGATGACAAGAAAAATCAAAAATCAACTCGTCATGAATGTTAAATCAACAATCATCAAGTAACACATCAAAGAAGAACTATTAACAGTCGACACCGATGTTCACCGCAGACGTCACGGAATCCTCAACTCGTCGGACATCAACAACGAAGATGTAGGAAGAAGACAGAATTCACCTCAACTGTGCAAAGACTACTACGAGGTCCACATCCTAAAGAGGTTAACCTTGGCTTCGTCCTTCCTTTAAGGCCGGTTGCAGATGGACCATAAAACGCGCCACAATCGCAGACGCATTCTTTGGCGTTTGTAGCATAAAAATCGCAATCGGTGGCAGGTCGGGTAAAAACCTTGGGAATGTACTGAGGCTTTCACACACAGTGGCGCGCTTCTGCGTCTATTGGTAGACCGCCCCTAATTCGCCTGCAAGCGCCCTACACTCGGCACTATTGGCTGCGACTTGAGTGCCACACAACCTGTTGACTGAACGGTTGACTCGTTAAGCTAAGTACCTCAGCTGGCTTTGTTTGTGATGTCTGCTATAGAATGAGGTCAGAATCGTCGGGAAGCCTGGTGAAAAGGCCAAATTGCGCGTTTATCGTCTGAAAGGTGCCGTCGATTCAGACACACTAGTGGTGTTGTTTTTGCAGTGATTGCCACACGTTTTGTGATCCATCTGCACCCGCCCTTATCATTGACGAACTCTTCTCTTCCCCTCTGAACTGAAGGAAATTTTTCTTTTCAGAATTAAATTCTTACAATCTAACATTGACTCGAAACTTTCTCAAAATTTTATTAAAATCAACCAAATCTCCAAACCTTCATGTAACGTTCAGTGAGTCAGTGACTCCAGGGACCGCCAGCGTTGGAACCCTAGGACACCCGTCAAGAAGGTGACCGCCACCAATTTCATGAGGTGTAACTGTGAATGCAAGACGTTCACAGGTAATGTATATTTTCCATTGGCAATAAGAAACTTAAATTTACCAGCCCTGGGGGGGAGGCTGATATTTGTTTCTTTTGCCTAGGAAAAAAACATTACCTCACCCCACCCTACCTCCCCTCTTGAGTCACCCTCTGGACATATCGAGAGAGAACAAAAGATGCGGAGCTCTCGTAACAAGCTTTTAATTGGAGGAGTGTGCGCATGCGCATTTGCGTTACCAACCTGGCCGGATCCAAACTACTTTAAAACTCTCGGATGTAATGCAGCATTGTGGGAACATAATGCAAGAGATTCACAGGTAATGTATATTTTCCTTGGCAAAAGAAACAAACTGCATCCCTTTCCCCGGCTGGCAAATATATGTTTTTACCTACCTTCGTGTTGCAGCATCTCTCAGTAGACGCGCTCAACAGTGCTGTCCATCAAACATTAAGTACACCGAAGTAGTTTTTCGGCTGCTTTGCATAATTTTAGCCTTGATCTTGCTTGATTGGTGAAAATTGGTGAAAATCCAGGTTGTGTATGGCGATGTAAAGGGGCCCTGCGAACGTTTCTTTTAAAGTCGTGATGCTCTTTTCAACCGCTGCCAGTACTTTTTTTACTGTCATTGCTGTAATTCTGTTTACTGTCATTACTTACGGTAAGAAGGGGTAGGGGAGGGCAGAGGAACTAAAAACGTGTCCTCAAAATTTACGAGCTCCCCCCTACCTTACTTCCTTACCCCCCCCCCCCCCCCCCAAAAAAAAAAAATTATTACTCTTCTCCCACTGAAAGTCCCAAAACAACAGTCCGCATCGACAAGTTTCCAACTGAAGAGAAACGTTTGTTTATACGGTCGCAGTTGTGTGGAAAACGAGCTGTATTAAGTCTTTCCTTGAAAACCTTCAACGAATGTTCTTAAAGATCTTTTGGACAGAGACTTGTGGTTCTAGATGCTCGATTCGATGGATGCGTATTGGCATACCGATTGCACTTTTGGCAATACTACGGACTAGTCGGCAGGTACAGTAGTGGACATTACATTTTGAACACTTCAAATGTTGTATTGAATTGTGCATACGGATTAATCATGCCTAGTAGGTGCCAATGTTTGTGTTCCATTGTTGAAATAGAACAACATTGTATTGTTGGAGCACGTTTCTAAGCTATGGGTTGTTCGAATGATGCGAGTTTCTCTTGTAACAATGGAGTTTTCGTCTAGGAAAAGGCACTGCAGCGATGCTAGTGTGGCAAAGAAATGTTCGAAATTTGTTGTCCATTACTACACAGTATGCGACAACGAGTTTGTCCACATTCAACAATAAAAATTTCAACAATGAATTCTACAATATTAATCGAGGCTGTGCTTTCAGCGTGGTTGCAACATTGTTCTAAAGAATGTTAGAAAAACTAAATAACCTGTAAGCTTGTCTCGATAAATTCTTAGATCTTGCATAAACAAACACCCGTCATAGCATCCGGGAACTGCAGTGAATACCAGTGTTGTGGAAGCTATGCGGAGAAACATAAATTCACCTGTTATCATGTGGCCAGAAAAAGAAGACGGTGACATTTTTTTTTTGTCGTTTAGCACAGTATTCTTCACTTCAGTCCCCAGATCCAACCGGTTCTTTCGCAACTAGATGCACCTCCTTATGAACCGATTCTTTCGTCTGATTTTCCGCCAGCTGACGACTCTGGCGTGACGGCCGCCACTTCGCCAATCCAGGGGGATCAACAGACCTCTTCTTCTCCGGACCTCGCCGTTCGTGAGGATGAACTTAGAACGGCGAAAGAAAACTACTGTCAACTCAAAAGCCAATTCAAAATTCCCACTGCTGATGGCCTCCACAAGTGCCGCTCACCTCTATCACCAATGGATTTATCCTCTCTTTCGTCTTGTCAACACGACCAATCCATCACCAGAAGTGAAGTACATCGCATGATTGAGCGTGCTCACCACGACTTTGAGTTCTGCCAGCCGGCGCCGGATCATCCCCCATCCATACCCAAATCAACGACAGACGCAGAAATGGACGAGTGGGTGAAGGGGACATCTAGTGACAATAGTCACAAACACTCCGCTTCAACCTCTCATTGTGGGTCTAAAAGACACTACCATTCGTCGGATTTGACAGACAACGGCCATTGCACTCCCAAACCTGCCGCAAAGCTTTTATCCTATTCTCGCATTCCTCTAGAGGACGAAAACGATCTGGACTCCACTTCGGCATTACACCGATAACTACACCATGATGCCGCTTTTTTCCTCCACTAACCATTGCCGCTTCTAAAAATATGGGCCGCCACATTCATTTTCTGGATGATCCTATCGCCGATGTTTCTTCTGCAATTCCACTCGCAGGTCTTCTTAAAACTGTAGAGGACACTGTCCCAGATTACTTTCTATTTAAACCATCTCTTTCGTCTGATGCTCCAGTAGTCAATTGGGGTCTGACCACAGGCTTCGGCTTTGGTCTGTGGGATCGCAACGCCAAACCCCGCTCTCTGCTTGGCCAATCAAGCATGCTATTAACTTGCCTTCTACGTAACGGTGGCGCCGTCCTGGAGAAAGGAGAGCTACTAGAGCTCGACAAAGATCCACCTCCTCCCTGGCGAGGACGAGAGTCTGGTTTCTTCAAAGCCTATGACGATGGCGCAACCAACACCAAAAACTTCGACACTTATTCGCAGTCCGAATTTTTGGCAGCCGACATCAAACTAGATTTTGGAACTGCTCTTTCGTTACCAAGGAAATCCGAGATTCCAACGCAAGCTTTGTTCGACATTGACAGATGCCGCCGTCACGGCCTACATGCCGCTTCACAAGCTGATGTATTAAACACGTTCGTAAATGCCTTATGTGAGAAGCTTTTGTCCAACCCGACTCCTGATCAAATTAAACAACTGTCTGTTATTTCCCAGCTGTTTCAAAAGGCTTGCTTCGCAACATACCGTTCGTTAAACTGGTTGGTCCATGCACTTTCCAATAACATCCTTCTCCTTCGTGTCACTGCTCTCAACTCGGCTTCAAATTTAAACGATTCGATTAAATATCAGCTATGGAACCTTTCGATCCATGAGACGGAAACCCTCTTTTGTGGATTGATTCCGAGTCTTCCTCCACTCCTCGGCAACCATCGCACAGTAGATCAGGATCACCATTATCAGCGCTTACGAAAGCCAAAACACAAACTGTGCAGAAAACGGCATAAGAGTGACAGCGCGCGAGTTAAAAGCAACCTCCACATCATGGGCACACCACAACTTCGTTCCTGTTCAAGACATCCTGACAGCTGTTTCATGGCGAAGAACTTCCGTCTTCACGTCAGAGATGTCTACCTCACAGAGATGTCGAAGCAAGCCAATAGACTACACCGTCTCAGCCCCATCATCGCAGCCAGATGTGTCGTCAACCCCCCCCCCCCACCCCCCCCTTAAGCATTCAAATGAGAACCAAGTCCACCATCAAGACTGAAGCAAGATCCTCATCTCTAAAAACCAACGGTCCTTTTCAGGGCCACCAATTTTTATGAAACGGATCCAAATTCCTGCTTACCATAATTTTCTGAATAAAGTGCGAAGTTTTCAAAACATTTTGGTGGAAACCCAGCTCGTAACCCTTGGAGACCCGTCAGGGTGGTGTCCGCAACCGTAATTTGATGAGGTGTGGGTCTGTTAATGCAAAAATAACAAGTTAAGTATTTACGTTTTTCTGCTTCGGCAATAAGAAACGTTATTTTACAGGCCCCTCAATCCGGACCGGCTAAAAATAGTTTCTTTTGCCTAAGGAAAACATATTTCACCAAACCTACCCTACCTATTCTCTTGAGTCACCGCCTGACATATTGAGAGGCAAAAGCGCAAAAGCGCTTTTATAGATGAGGGTTGTGCTCACGCATGCACAATCGGGTTACGACGCTGGTGGCTACAGAGAACCGAAAAACCTCCAGGGAAACACAGCATTAAGAGGATCGAATGCAAAATTAACAGGTTAAGTATGTTTTCCTTAGGCAAAAGAACTATTTTTAGCCGGCCCGGGCTTAGGGGCTGGAAAAATAACGTTTTTACTTGTTCCGAATAACTCTTGTTTTTAAGACAAGTCAGTGAAACCCTGCTGAACTGACTCAACATGGTCAACATCCTTAACCAAATGCGGTGACCAGACTGGGCTTGCACACTCAAGAATTGGCCTTACAAAAACTATAAATGCCCAGGTTAAAGTTTTAGCATCACCAGAAGTGAAACAACGTACTGGTCGTACTGGTCATGTAACCCAAAAATTTAAGGGTATATGTGCGCACATTTTCGCTTTACGGTATGGTACCTTTTGCAACATTGGCTCAAATATGTGCACTCGAAACACATTTTTGTGTATATTTTTTGCCCTGTTCGTTGAGCGGTTTTGCTAGGGATGTTTTCACGGGATTCGCTAAAATAGGGTGGTGTCACTTTAAGCCAGCAAATAATGTTGTAACGCTGGAAATTATGGCATTAAAATCATCATTTTTAATTTGGATGCCGTTTTTGAGAGAGAGCTTTTGGTTTAATGGTTATTTTCTTCAAAATGTTATTTGAGGATTACAGCACTGATTCCAGTGTTTGGCTTTTTAGTCTTCTGTACAGCCATACCGGCTAAGAAGACTATTGCAACGACTTTATCCGGCCGTCCGTCGCTTTTTTCAACTTCGCAACGGTACCAGATATTGACAACCACTGTTTACAACGTTAGATTCAGTGTCAAAAGTTAGTTAAATAACATGGCAAATTAAAACATCGTTACCTCCTTATAGCTAAAGACTTTTTCGACGTAACTAAATTAAATAATAACATTTCATCATCGAATTGAAATCCTAAGGATGTGTTAACGCATCCGTAAAAACAAAAACATTTTAGCTTCGTTTAAAATAGTCCTGTCGCATTGTTGCATGAATGAATAGGCTTACGGTCGAACCAAATCCTCCATTAGGCCTATCTTCTACTTACAGAAACTAAAACTGCCGTTAAAAAAATCAGGCCTAAAAAATGAAAATAGGTCTAAAATAACGTTACCATGGCAATGTCAAGTTGCTACGAGTCGCTGCTGACTTTCTCAACAGCGTTTCTCCTGTTCCTTCTCTACTACCACTGATCTATATAGGCTACGTTGCGCATTACGTTGTAACACTGTAACTGTGTGCCCGGAGGCATACCGTGTTGCGAAAATGAATAGGCTCACTGTATACAATCCAAATCTCCGTTAGTTGCTACTTACGAAATTAAAGTTGTAAATTAGGCCTAAACGCTGACAATTACGCCTAAAATGTAAAATAAGCTTAAAAGCTAACACATTTTTAACGGGCAATTCTGATTATATAATAGATTAGATTATATAATAGAGATAGCTGTTGCAATGCGTCATAGAGAAGTGTGCCTCACTATTGGTAGTGGCAGAACTGTACAGAAGACCGTATGCGACTAGGTAGTCGCTGTAGCCGCTTGTTGGCTTATCTGGACAATTTCTTGCCAAATGTCTGGATTTTTGGTAGGTCCAGAACTTGCCATCAAAGCGTTTCTTATCCTTTTTAGCTTGCTGATCTGCCTCCTTAGCGCCAGTGGCTTTATGCGCATTCACAGTTTTTGAACCTGAATTCACATTTCCTTTTGCACTCGTGGTTATGCTCTCAGTCAGGTCTAACCTATTTGCATACATAGGCGCCTGCTGTTTTGTGCCAGCTGCTTGGACGGTGTGAGGCGCCACCTCGTCCCGAGGGTTGACTTCGGAAACGGGGTGGTGCTTCGCGCCAGCTTCTACCCCGGTTGTCTATCGTGCACATCTTTGTTTTCAATGTTAGCTAGAGCAAAGCCATGCCGAGCAAATCAGCTTTACAGATTGGGTCGGGAAGTGGGCGATAGGTTCGCTGCTACAGCAGGACCTTAGTGACCTCTGCTCTTTCTCTCACCAATTCTTGTCGGGTGTCGAACCAGCGAACCCTCAGGTACAATCTGTTGTCTGGGTGCATGTTTGTGATTATATGCTGAATTATTTCAGTGGCTGTAGCCTCTGATTTTTTTGCCATGCGTAATATTCATAAATTACATGGGGAACACTACAAAAAGTTTCATCACATGCCTGCGTTCTGAATTTCAGTTCTCTTCGCAGATCTTCTAAAAAAAATTGGGGTTTTCAAATTCTAGATTCAAAGCTTCCATAAAAGAATCCCAATCTCTAAGTAAAGGTACCCATAAAATTCAACCATCATTGCGTGTCGCCTGGTAGGGCCAGCGGTACGATAGTCTGCATGAAGTATTTATCGGGTAATTTTAGAGCGGACCAGTATTTGGCTAGTACAGCGCTGTGTAAAAGGGCACGGCGATCTTTGGTGGTTGACCGGCATACCCTGGATTTAGGCTGCCAGTCTTGCACCCATGGCATCGCCATAGGTACCCCGGTCATCTTTCCATGGATCGCTATCAAGACCAGTCCGGTGCCAAGCATCTCTACAAGCACTTTTTTTGTCCCTACGGATGTTGCGTCGGTCCTCCACTCAGGCAGTGTATGGGCTTGAATTATCTTCGTTCCCTTCCTAACTTGCTCGTACAAGTCATCATGGCTCTCGCACGTACTGTGTCTATTTGGTGGTTTTGACCAGTGGTACAGCTTGGACAAGGATGCCGTGTCAACTGGTCTGCGTCCACAATACGTAGTTTGAGGTGCAGACAGGCTCGAATGACGTGGTATGTGCATGTTCTGTCATGTGGTAGCCATTACTGGATTGTGTATTTTCACGTCTTTTGGTTGCCTGGGGAGTTCTTCTACCTCTCAAACAACTGCCAAGTTGTTCAAGAACTTGGTTTCTGAACAACTTCGGTATCGGGCAGTTATCTGCCCAATCCTGGAAACTTACATCATGGGGCGTGTTAATTATGCTGAGTTTCCACTTCGGTATTGTGCCTTCGAACATGTGGTGGAGTTTGGTATTCGTCGGATCCTAAATATCGGAGGGAACCAACTGTCCACTTACGTGTCGTCACACTACTAGTTTTCATCTTCCATGTATACTCTAATTTTAGCGTTTTTCCCGAAATTTTCGACACGTGTTTTAGATCTCCTCGGTGTGTTCCTTCCCTTGTTCCCTTGGGCAACTAATGAGCAACATCTGTAGGGACTGGAAAAATGCAAGGCAAAATGCAAGTATTACACAGATTAATTTCCGTGAGGTGCTTAATCAACGTGAAGAAGTCAGCAAGCTGCTCAGTTTTGATGTTACTGCGACAACGAAGTGGATTTTGGGTTCAGCCGTATCTGTGGATTTGAAAGAGACTTTTGTATTGCAGTTAACTATGCATGCACCAAAAACTAAAGTACCGAAGTAGGCTATTGTGGGTGGAACGATAAAAAATCGCCACAGGAGAAAAGCATGAGAAAAGTACTCAATGACGTTTCAGCTGACTACTAATGTGATATCAAACACAATAATTCCAATATCAAGTGTGGGGGACAATGATTGATGGTGGGCTTTCCCTAAGCCATTTACTCTGTGGAAAGAATTTTTGGAGGCATTTGTGAATGAGTTTGAAATGCCAGGTTGCTTAGATGAACTTAAAGAGAGCTTGACAATAGGTATCAACATCCAGCAAAACCAATAGGGCATTTCATAAGGTCGATTACGAAAGATTAGATCTGACCAGCCATAGTCATAGCCATTAAGAAACAGCTTCGGTGAGAGCACATCCGGATTACCGCCAGCTGCTGTATTAACGGAAGTGTGATTCTCTGCAGCATCTGGCAAAGGAGGGGAGGAGGAAATTTGCAGGTTCTTAATGAAGTAAAGAACAATTAGTGGAGCCAACTTTATCTTGGAAGACTACGTGGATGCAGCCAAGATATGACATCAGTTCCTAACAGGAAGGCAGCGCTCATGAAATTAGCCGAATAGGTCGGCCCCATGCCTGCTGAAGTAGTAGTATCTAGGCAGGCAAAGGCATAAACAACTACATCATTGATTCCAGTGTTCTATGGGCAGTTTCGATCCTAGAGGACACTTTCAAGGGCGTTATTCAGCAAAAAAGACTGCCTTGAATTGCTGTCAAGCAGGATGGACAGGGACAATGTGATAAGAACAGCTCACAGCTCACATGTGATAAGAATGTATGGCAAGTGTCACGAATGTGGGAGCAAAGGCCACTTTCGTGTAAATGGCCCAAATCTAGCGACAAAAACGGGCAAGATGGCCTCTCGCAAGACAACAAGGGCGAGAGGCCATAAAGCAAAACAACCCTGCTAAAAAAAATCTGCAGATAATCTATTTTTTAGGCTTTTTCAGACAATCTGCAGATTAGCTTCACAGTCTGCGTATAATCAGCAGATTAAATCAAGGATTGCAGATAATCTGCAGTTTTGATGAAGGCAATATCCCAAGTCTGCAGATAATCTGCAGTTTTTATAAAAGCAATTGTTCTAAGTCCCAAGTTTTTATAAAGGTAATATCCCAAGTCTGCAGATAATCTGCAGTTTTTATGAAGACAATGTCCCAAGTCTGCAAATAATCTGCAGTTTTGTGAAGGTAATCTTTGGGTCTGCATATTTATTGCAAATCAAGAATCCTAAAATTCACAATTTTTAAGTGATCATTTTAATAGAACAATTATTCATAAAACCGTTGGACTTTGCTCCAAACTCTTTTCTAAGATTTAAAGGACAAAATGAACATTTAGGGACCGCTTATTTTTTGGCTGAATATCCAATTCTGATATCGAATGTTGGGTCCTATTTTTCGAAATTGTTGAGAAGATCTTCAAAAAAAATGTCAACTTTCTTTCAAAAATAATAAAAAAAAATCCAACACTTTCAGAATCAGAAGTCGATCAAAATTCAGGTGGTATTCTTTTTGTGGCACACCTGCGACTTAAAATAAGGTGCTGTGTTGAAAATGTATCTCTCTCCTGGACTTCTAATTTGAGTTACCCAATTTTGAATCGTCCAGTCACTGCATTTAAAACTACAAAAAACTTAGTTTTCGTGTTTTACTTTTAAAAAGTGATGAATAAAACAAAAATTACAGCTAGCCTATAGTTGTTATATGGCTGAACTCGTACATTTACAACTTTACATTTAATACAATAATTCAGATTTTATTTCTTAACAGCTACATATTTTATGTGTCACATATTATACCTCAGCATGCAACTCTTTCAAAAAAGGAAGAAACACTAAAGTGGAACTATATGGGGAGGATTTTAATTTACGTTACATGTAGCATCAAACTGTAGATTATTTACAGATTATCTGCAGATTATTTACAGTTTTAATAAATGCATTTTGAAGGTGAAATTAATATTTAGCCATATTAAAAGTTCATTAGCCATACTAAGGATCATTTTAAACAATCAATTGCTAATAATACTCTGAGAGGTGCTAGGCTAAACTTTTTGGATTTATTTATAACACGAAGGACTAACTGTAATTTATGAATCTATGTAATGTATGTATAAACCCATAATGAATAGAAAGTAAAATTTACAAGTTTATAAGGCTAATCAAAAACAGCAACACTAAACAATTTGCTTACATAAGTGTTATTGTAAGCTTTGCAGGCTGTCTTAACTGTCTCCCACAGTACGTGAAAATTAAAACATGCATGTTAGTATAAATGCCATGAACGAGATATAATTTCCTTTTTGGATTTTTTAAACTTTTCAGTTTGCAGAAAAACTACAGATTATCTTCAGAACTGTGCCAATATACCTAAAAAAATCTGCAGATATCGTGAAGTTTAATCTGTAGATTTTATGCAGATTTTTTCATACAAACTGCAGATATTCTTCAAAAAGTGTGTCAAATTACCTAAAAAAAATCTGCAGATAATCTGCATACTTTTTCTGCAGATTATCTGCAGTTTTTTTTTTATCAGGGAAGGATTGGAGCAAAAAAGCGGGGTTGATTCCATGTTACGTTAGATGTGTAGTTGCACCATGTGGCGCATGCGATGGAGTTGGATCAAGAGACAGCTATTGGAAGACAGCCGTTGCTGCTGGCCTTGATCGGAGGCATTATGGTTAACGCTTTGTTAAATAGTGGAGCTACAAGCAGTTGTATTTCGGACAAAATGGAAGATAGGTTAGTAGCCCGGGGCTGTGAACTACACACGTGTACGTATAAAATTCTTGTTGACGTGCGTAGCTATCGAGGGCCGTGGGCTTATCCGAATGGCAAAAGGAAGATATAGTAACATTTTTCGTATTACCGATATGTCCAAAGGATCGGTAAGAATCTCGTATTAGGACGTGAGTTCTTCTGCCTCTGAGATGGTAATAAATATATGGCAGAGCAGCTGTGAAGATAGTTATGACAACATTCAACCATTTGCGAGGAAAGGAGATCTGAAGACCTTACTCTCATGCCAGCTAATAGCAGCATGTAAATGCTTACCAGATGTATGCAAAAGAAGATTGAGAGTTTATGGAACAACACATTCAGAAGGCAGATTGCTCTGCGGGACAATGCAAGAAACTACTTGAATGTCATAGTAACTTCCCAACAGTGTTGACTTCCAGGCTCGGTAATCATCAACTGGAATCAATAACGAAACGATTCAGTTGCCCATTCATGCGACCAGGCCAGGGACCAGGAAGATCATCACGGACCAGCTGGATGATATCAAAAGGTGCTAGCTCTTCAGGAACTTGTCCTGTGTTGACCCTGAAAAAAGGAGGGCCGTCAGGCTTGAAGAGATTCTGCCTGGACTACAGGAAACTGAACCAACACTGTGAGCTTGACGCGATGGTGATGGACAGTACAGAACAGGTGTTTGCCATGCTTGGGGAAGCACATTACTTCTCTGTAATAGATCCGGGAGGCGGATTTCTACAGGCACCCTTGACTGAAGAGTCTAAACCTATTTCTGCCTTCAGATGTTTCCGATGGATGTATTTTTTCATACCAAGCTGTTTGGGCTAAAGAAAGCACCAGCATCGTTCACCAGATTGATGGAGGAGGTTCTGGGTGATGCTATGTGTTAGTACGTCGCAAGTACGTTGGTGACCCATGTGTATTTAGTACTAAGTTTGAATTGCATTTACAACACTTGACTTATGTCTTGGTATGTGTTGATTCCAACTTAATTGTAAATGTTACAAAAATGAACTTCTACATGACAGAAATAAGGTTTTTGGACATGTCATCAGACCCAAAACTACTACCTGAGCCTGAGACTGTGTCAGTCATTAGCGGCACTCCGGATCCTAAGAATATCAAGAGCCTGAGAAGATTGTTGGGACTTTTTGGTTAGTATTGGCAATTTATACTGATGTACCACCTTCATGCGATGCCATTGTTCGATATGCTTAAAAAGGATGCAAAGTGGAACTGGGATGTGGCGTGCAGGGAAGCTGTACATAAATTGAAGAATGCACTAACTGACTGTACACTGAAACTGCCATGACTGACATGAACAAGCCTATGACCACAGTGACTGATGCTACAAAATTTAATTTTCATCAATTCTGAGGAAAGAAAAGGCCAGATTCCTGTCAGTTTCGCTGGGAGGCATTTATCTAAGGCAGAATCTAATTACTCAGTGGCGGAGCTTGAACTAGCTGAGGTGGTGTTCGGCATTATTACATTTAGTAGATTTCTTCCTAAAACTCATTTACTTTTGAGTACGATCACTCAGTATACTGGAGGAGTTCTTTGTTTGATACTATTGCAGTGCGTCGATATTTTCTGGTTTTTCAAGGCAAGAAAAACACGTTAGCAGACAACGTGTCACGGATTTACGAAGATGAAGACTAACTGTAAGGTTACTTTGGAAAAGGCTATCAAGCAAGTAAAAGTAAACCTACCGTTATTTCCAATGTTGCAAGAAATAACGGATATTTCCAATGTTGCAAAAAAGAAGGTGCTACGATGGGAGTTACATCATGAGCAGGGTGGATGTGATACGGCACCGAAACCATCTTCTGACATAGGATCGTATGTGGTTCAGAATGGTTTACTAATGCGTACCTTTTATCTACTAACTTCTGGGAGGCAACTGCAGGAATTTTAGCACATCGTGTTGTACTTCCAGAAGCACTGCAAGAAAGATGTTTCCACGCTGTATATTCATCATCGGAAGGAGCACACTTTGGCACATTGAAGACAGTGTGGGTGCTGAAAGAACATTGTGCATGGGATGGTATGCGTCTCTCTGTTGCACAGTTTACTCATAAACGTGAAGTATATTGGTTGTGTATGGACATTACATTAAAACCGGCTGGTAAATATGTTGGATCCAGGAGACAAGCCGTGGGCCAGCGTGACGCGAATCCCATCGGGCCTTGTCCACGATCACCGCAATACTATAGGTACATTTTTGTTGTAATTTGCAAATTCACGAAATGGCCGAATTTTGGCATTACAATCAGCGAACACACCACAAATTATTAAATGTTTTCGTTCAGTTTTCCACCGGTGGGTGCCACACGTGCTCTTGACAGACAGAGCCTGGGGCACACCCCTGGGTTGTTGTTTCAGAAGTAAGGCCTACCGAGAGGTTTTGTAATAGCAGGGCGTCAAGGCCAATGGACGAGCCCAAGGGAACCCCAATGTGATTTGAAAATGATTAAAATGAAACAATAAAAATGATTTTGAGGACGTACACTAACCAACACGAGGACCGAGGGAGTAACATCGAGGACATTGTTAATGCCATCAGGAGTGCAAACAGTGAGACCAGCGGTTACTCACCAGTGACGCAAAATCTTTTAAACAAATATTCAGCAAAGAACCGGGACAGTTTGTGTCAACAAGGCGTAGCCATCGGGTTGTTCTGTGTTTTTGTGATGGAGACGATTAGAACTGACGGATGCCATACTCAACTTTCCAATACATATGCTACAATTGCCGGCTTCACTGGAACGCCAAGTTTGGCAGGCAGGCATATGAACATGTGACCAAATGCAATTGGTGTGGGACATTGTGGGAGGAAGGTGACCACAGCATCCAACCTTTGGACTTATTGATTCACCTTCGGAAACAGCCAGCTCCAAAGAAGTTTGTGGGGCATTTGGTCCACAGGATGGCTCGGCGAACCAGATTTGCCGAATGATACAGAACCGGCAGAAAGACAAAGGTCAGCACTGATGATGTGACCTTACGGAACTGGTACGCGGCAGAAGAGGCCACCGATGTGCAGCAACACCAACCGGTGGCTCAGGTGAGCAATCGGCCAACCAAGATGAACACTGATGTGAAAAAAAAAATTGTATGTGGACATGTGAACGACGCAATGGCTTGTTTACGATGCACTTCACGGCTAAGCGTCAACCCAAGTTCAAGGAGTAGGTGCCGGGCACCCGGTTCGTGACGTAATGAGGCAACACTGAAGGGTACCAGGGATACAGCCAACACGCTCAATGTTACGCAACAAGCAGTGATGACGGCGGAAGCGGCAGTGACCATGGAACCAAGGGTGGATCCAAGGGGTGGATCCATTTTTTTTCCAATTCGAAAAAATGGCCAGAATTATTGGAAACACGCTGTTAATTAGCCAAAAAATACATGAAAACGCAGATAAAATCACCTTGCGGCCCCCTCCAAGAATTAATTTTGGATCTGCCCTTGCAAAGAACTTCACCTGCAGGGTGGTCAGCTGCACCGTGGTTGTTGGCCGTGGTACAGTGTCTACCTCCGCCACCGTCAGGCTGCCCCGACGTGGCAGAAATGAAGCCTGGCGCAGGCAGTCCCATCCAGGCAGGAATGAAGCCAGGTGCAGGCAGTCCTATCCGGGCAGGAACGGAGCCTGGTGTAGGCAGTTTGTTTCATGATGTACAGTAAGGGCTGGTGGTTGTGAGCTTGACTCACCATCGGATTCAAGGGCGAAGTCTTGGAGAGGGTTGCAGAATGATTTATCTAGGTTTTGTGCATTTTTTTTAATTTACCTGCATTTAAAAAAAAATTTCACCAATTTTTACGTGTTTATTTGCCTTGGAGGGGCTGCAGCCCACTTGACCCCTCCCTTGGATTTGCCCTTGGTTGGATTCATTGTTAGAGCCTAGAGGTCCGTGTGGGTTTCTCCGGTTACGAAGAGAGTGGAGACATTCATCGTTGGATGCATCCGTGACATAAGCCACTGACCTGCATGCCTCGATGGATGCCCATGCGGCAAGTGGTGCTGTGCCACAGTGTCGTACCTAGAACTTAGTTTTAGCACAGTTTTAGTTTTAGTTCTATTGACATTTGCGCTTTAGTGTTCTTAATGCATATTTAATCTTTTGGGTATGTGCTATGTTGTTTTTGTTTTTTTTATCTGTAACTGACGTAGGAGCATGCCATGGGATGGTTTAGTTTATGTCATGTAGAATGGTAAATGGGTATACAACTGAATTTGTTTTAAATAACCACCATATTTGCTTAATGTAGGCCACCTATAGGCTTTTTTTAGTATTAAGAAGACAGTTGCATGGTGGGTTATATTATTGTATATAGTGTATGCAGTCAATTTTCTTTTTGTATATAAACGGCCCATTTGGTTCAAGAGCTTTTCTCGTTTCAGTTTTGCTGCCCGTCGACGTAATTTTTAATTGTTTGTTATCTTCTTCAGCAGGATTTTATTGTGTTTAATTTGCGTAGCTTACTTACCCTGTATTCTACCCTTATGTTTTTTTTTTTTTTCATTTTTGACTGCTCATCATATTTATGTCACAACCTTTTCATCAATCCTTTCGTCCCTACTGTAACTTGAAAACTGATTTTGCCTTGCTTAAATCAAAATCGAGACTTCTTGCTAACCATGTAGGTCTATGCTAGTGACATCTGTATGTAGCTACCAATATCGTACTTTGCTGTTTTCTGCTATTTCTTTGACCTTATGGGCATTGAAATGTGATTGCATGGGCCATGTGTGGGATATGGTTGCCGGCCGTTAAGCACCACCTGTCTGTGGGAGGGGTACAGGGCTTTTACCACTAGGCGTTATGTGTGAGTTGTATCACCACATATGGCCTCCCGGTACGGTGTTTTGACGGTTGCAGACGATGACTCGCTTTGAACTAGGGGTGGTTGGACGCACACCATTGGCTTTATGATAGGCTGTCAGTCACCATCATTCTGAGCATTGTTTGTGTTTATTTTGGTTTAGTTTGGTCCACGCAATGAATGCGACTTACACGAGTTTTGCCAAAAACAGTTGGGGGGGGGGGAGGGGGGTAGGGGGCTAGGTGCCACTGTCCACTTCAGACTCTTTTCGAGGTTTCAAACCCTAATTTTTCAATAAGTTTGGGGGAGAGATGTAGCGCTCCAATCTCTATATCCAGGATTGGGTTGCGTTCCTGTTGTGTGGTAAATAACAACGACCCTTTCACCTGAGCCACGCTGCCGAAAGGTGACGCGTGCAACAAGTATGGGACTGGGAACTGACATAATCGTGATGCCAGGAATAAGGAGAATACGAGCGATTCTCTGAAGGTAACATGTTTTAGGAAGAATTAGTGTAGTTAACATGAATCGGTGGTGTTCTTGTGCAGTCCGCTGAATACAAAAGGTTAACTGCCAGCACATCAAAGAGTCTGGCATTCCACTAAAAGGCGCCTTTGCTGTTGCAGGATTCCAACTTGGGCGTGGGCGCGAGGAAGCAGTCCCGGGCAGGAGCTCAACAAACTACATGCAGGGAACGGAATCAACAACGTGCAGGATCCAATCCAGGCCAGTGGGACTAGACAGACAAGCCGGAGCTTAGTTCCTGGTATCGCAGGCACCCTTTACTGAATAAAAAAACTGAACATAAAGGGAAACTTACAGGAAGAAACATTGTCTGTCATATTCAACATTCAGGCAACAGTGTTAAATGACGTCGTGCATGAAGGACAGTTATTTTTCACACGGTACGGATCGGTCAAGCCAAAGCGATACACTGGGAGTTGGGGGTTCTTTAACGGGGAATGCCAGTGGGTGGCGCAGTGCTTCTGTTAGCCCTGCTCTTTAGAAAATACAGACATGGGGAGGGAGGGGGGGGGGGGGCATCGGTTACCACTAAGTATATGCATTAACTAAGCATTAACTGAACCTAAAAGGTACTTTTCTGGGTTGTTTGGGCTGGTGACCGTAGCAATTTCATCTGCCTAAATCTCGCAAAAGGCAGAACGGAAGTATTTAATTTAACTACCCATCCAAATTCAACTACGTGTAGCAAAGGGGAGGTAGGGCAGAGGAGGGACGGGTAGGTGTATAGGAGGGGAAGGAGAAGGGAGGGAGAGAAAGGGAGAAAAACGGATGGGGAGATAAGACGGAGAGGATTGCAGGAAAGGAAGAGTATTACAGGAAAAAAAACCTGCCCATCGCACCGTACGTTAGGCAACACTGAGCAAAAACTGGGAAACAACCATGGGCGAAACAAAACCCCGGGTGAAGCCGGGTACTACTGCTAGTACTTCTAGTACATCGTGGTTGAGCGGTGAGAGAGCTCAGCTTGGTTGCTGGAGGTTTGCGGATCTGGTCGAACCCCTGGAAAGGGGACCTTGGCAAAGTCCTCGCCAGGGCTGCCGGCCAGGGTAGCGTGAGAGGCTACCATTCTTTTTCAGCGGCTATGGGAACTATTCTGGCCAATTCTGGACAATCTTTTGGCCCCTACGATGATCGGAGGTTTCCCGGATCGAATCCGCGGCTTGGCTTCTTTCTTTACCAGATATTTCTTTTTATCTAAAAAAAAGTCTGGTAATGTTCTAAATTGAGCCGGTTCAGCCATACAAGCATTAAATTGCTTCGGCTGACGTACGGCTCAAAAGAAATTAATTAAAAAAAAAAAACTTTATAAGTAAAGGTTAATGCCCTTATGCCCGAAAACCGCGGACCATTCGGAAACAATAGCGCCCGCGGGCGATTGGTTCCGAATGGCCAAGGTTATTAGGGCTTTAACCGACTGAATATCTCTCTCGCGATAACAATTGAACAGCGTAATCGTTGGCAATGTCTTTGCACGTGCAACAATGCAACAATGTCTATCGCGCCATTCCGAAAGGTCTATTGTAAAATATCTCTTCAAAATTGCTAAGAGAAGTTGCGTTTGAAGGGATTATTCGTCGGTGGGTTTTCGTTGCACGAACGGTGAAGGGCCATTCGGAATCGAGCAACAATGCAAAACCAATGTCAGCTTACATGACGTCCCAAGAGTTCAACTGTTATAATACTTTGATGACTCAAAAGTATCACTTCCAACAACAATGTTCTGGACACGAAAAAGTTTTAATAGAAGTTGTCTGAAGCGTCTGTTCGTTGTTGAGTTTTCGCTGCTTGAATGGTGAAGGGTTACTTCGGAATCGAGCCAAAATCAAGTTACAATGCGCTGCTCAAGTAAAGTAATAGCTATACGCACACGCAGCCGCCAAGCGTAGACTAGTAGCAGGCTAGCTGCAATATGCCCGCACTAATGTTAGGCCTATACTGAAGGGGGAATCCGCCTCTGCCAATATAAATACAAAAATAAATATAAATATATAAATATTAATACAACTCCGTCTCTGCGCCTATTCAACGAATTATGGAAATGCAGATTACTGTACGCCTCTTCTTCCCTCCGTGAATTATTTTGGAACTAAATATGTTGCGTTTAATAACTATTAGGCCAAAAAGTATATTTTCAAATGAAAATGTAAAAAGGCGAAAAAGTGAATATTTTCAAGCTGTATTAACTGAAACAATTAAAAACGAGCTTTTGAGTTCCCTCACGTCTGAAAATTTGAAGGAAAATGTAAGAGGAATTAATTACTAATTAACTTCGCCACAAGCCTATATGATACAAATCATCAATTTAATTGTTTAATTAAGCTGGTGAAGAGTTAAAAATTCCCCAAATCGAGCGTGGTCGAAAGGAAAGGTGGCACACTGGTTGGCGATTTCCGTCTAGCCACTAAATACAGCACGCACTGATTGGAGGCTTTGCAGGTATTAAGTGAATGTGTAACGGTTATTAAAAATTGCGTTAATTAATACCTTTGGTACCTTTGGTACGTTCACAGATCTATGAAAGTTGTGATATCCACCCAAAACCAAAACTTAAAAGCCGCCAAGTTTCCAAAAGGGGTCGGTCTTCGAAAGTAGTGATATCATTCAATTAGGGAAAGGCCACCAAGGTTAATCCTATCAGGCAAATTAATTACACCGAATAATACTTTGGACGTTAAATGAATACTTGTTCTAGTTTTAGTTTTCATTTAACTTTCGAACTACTAGTCGGTGCGATCCAACTTGGCTGATAGGATTAACCTTGGCAGCCTTTCCCTGGTTGAATGATATCACTAGTTTCAAAGGCTGACTCTTTTTGGAAAATTAGTGGCTTCTCTTATACCAGTTTTGGCTTTGGGTGGATGTTTCACACGAGAAGCAACAAGAGTTACTTATCAAATTTTGGCGGTGTGTACGCAAATACTGGTTAATGGGTTATTTATTTACTTTTTAAAGTGAATAAATAAGTATAAAAAAAAAGCAATATCGTTAAACAAACTGTTTTTATACCACTATTTTTACCCCCCTGATTGCTCTGACGGGGGAAGTAGCTTCATCCTCTGCACCCACAGTCGGCCCGGGCCTGCTTTTATTTTTTTCGCCTGGTGAATTTAATGCAGAAATGAAGTTAAAGGTTGATGGCAGCAACTATTAAAGTGGTGTTTGCCATTTAACCTGCCCCTGCTTCCAAGATCTATTTTCTGTTCTGTTTCATGTCAGAGTTGAAGCTTAGCGAACCCGTCATCAAAAGATTTAATTTATCCCCATCCTATCGCCCTGTACAGGAAGTGAGAGGGGTTGTGTTTCGTTGACGGCTGGTGGGATCAGGAAGTTGAGATGGGAGCCGATTGATCCACGAGACTGACTGGCACGGATGCTGTAACGCCCTTCCACGCATGCCACTGCTTCATGTTTAGTTGAGGTTTGTCAGTCTTTCAGTCTTGGCATTTAGCTGGCATCTCGGTGACGCTCATGGCTCAAAATGCGATACTGCATATTATTTCGTACGAGTTTAACCTCTGGCATTTGTAGATTGATGACATGATATCCACGAATGAATGTGATAAAAAAAACGTGTACTCTGTACATTTAGAAGGTTCTGCTACGCTACGGGTATATTTTAAAAATCTTTGAACTAACTGTGGTATAAAAAGCTTTGACGAATTTTGTAGATTTATGACGCGATATGCACGAATGAATGTGAAAATACAAAAAAACTTGTACACTCTACACTTAGCAGGTTTTACTAGGGATACATTAAAAGAAATTTTGAACTAACTGTGTGGTATAAAAAGTTTGCTGAATTTCACTATGGCAAATTAAGCTGCTTTTTACCCCCCCCCCTCAAAAAAAAAGAAAGTTACTTATCAATATCCTTTTCAGAGAAAGCGTTCTTTTTACGGCAAAAAAGCCGCTCAATTTGCCATAGTGAAATTCGGCAAAACTTTTTATGCCATACAGTTTTTCAAAGATTTTTGTACTACTAGTAGAATCTTTTAAGTGTTCCGTGTACACGTTTTTGAGTATTTTCACATTTATTGGTGCATATCACGTCCGCCATAAATCTTCTATAATTGTTATTGGGAAAGTTCAAGTATTACGACATCAACAAAGAGGGAAAAAAAAAAGGGGGGGGGGGCT